>VZSE01009162.1:343134-563355 GCA_013398275.1 Promerops cafer | reverse complement strand
TATATATATATACACATAAAGTGCCGCCGCCACAAGGCTCTCACTGGGTCTGGGCCTGTTTGGGGTTAACGCTGCTGTAACTGCTGTGTGTTTGTTTCTTTTAATATATATATATATATTAGTAAAGAACTGCTATTCTTATCCCCACCTCACTGCCTGAGAGCCTCTTAGTTCCACAGTTCTAATAATCCGGAGGGAGGGGGTTTTGCATTCTCCATTCTAAGGGAGGTCTTGCGGCCTTCCCTAGCAGACACTGTCTTGTAAACCAAGACAATGATGTTTCTGGTCTGGATAATTGGCATAAACCAGGGGTAGCCCAGCCTGCAGTAAAGGCTGAAGGATTGGTAATTATTACCAGGAGCCAAATACAGGTCTCTGTTGGCAGCAGCATTCCCAGTGACATTCATGGGGATGGAGAGAGTCTCCTTTCTAGAGGAATCTTCAGCTGTGGCCTCTGAATATTTCCTAGACCTGGAATTTTTCCCAGAACAAGGCAAGTGGGGCATAGCTTGTTGCACTTTCTTGTTGGACATACTTGTCTTCCTGAGCTGAAACTCAGGATGTGAGGAAAACAAACCCAACTAACATTTGTTTGCCTTACTGAATCAATAGCATAAAGTCTGGCACAAGTAACAGCTTCCTGTAGGTTATTCTGCCAAGTTTAAAATCCTCTTCCTGGATGCAGCACCTTTCCTTTCAGAGGGCATTCCTTCCTCCCAACCATTCTAATAATATTTACCCAGAGGAAGCAGTGTGTTTGCCACAGAGTGATCCCAAGTCATGCCTTCATAAATCCATGGATTTCAATGAAATTATGTTGTCAACAAAGAAAATGGTGTCTTTGTTAATCACTGAGAGAAAATTGTCTCAGTGGAGTAGGAGAGTAGGAGAGTGTGTGAGAGAGATTGGGATGACCACTATGGAGAGTCCACTGGGCAGATTTGCTCATTTTTTAACCCCCTGTTTCTTTGTTAGCACTTTTTACCATATTGTTAACCATGTTGTCTTTCTGTATCTTCATTGTCTCCTTCTTAGTTTATACTTACATTGTGCAATATATTTCTCTGAAAGATGGGAGGATGGTTTTCTCAGAGATGTGGTAATTCTTCAGTGTTCTATTCAAAGTTCAGGATTTGGGGCAACTTAGGCATGCACAAGGCCTGCAGGGATTCTGCAAAGATATGGGAGGGGAGAAACGTGGAGGCCAAGCTGAGCTTTCTTAAGGTGCTTCCAGAGCAGTGTTGGCTGTGGCTGAAGGCTTTGTTCTTCACTCTCTCAAGCTAAAAAGGGGCAGCCTCTGGAAGCAGGGAGTAGAAGACTGCATTGGCAACCTGTGAAAGTCTGATTCCTGCTGTGGTGAAGCTGTTGCCCTTCTTCAAGATGAGTTTTTTAAATTAACCATCACAGATAATCAAGGAGGACGAGCCACACCTGGTCCAAGTGACATCATTGCCTTCCCAGATCTGAGCCCAGGCTCTGCACTGTCACCTGTCACTTATCTTGGGATGTTGGCTTCTAAATCCCAGCTGGTCACAGGTGACCCAGGTTTAGTCACCCAGCTCCACCCCTCTCTAAACACTGCTGACAGCCCAGTTGGGCCTCCTACTACAGAGGCTGCCACACCAGCAAACAAAAGTAGGTCACTCAGCTGTCACAAGCATGAGAAAACAGTTCTGCCAGCATAGAAAATGTTTGCAGTTGGGGTTTTAAACTTTGTTAGATTGCTGCACACAAAGCAACAAATTAAAAATAATTTAAAAGAAAACAAACAACCCTCCCTAACAAACTGGCAAATAATGCAACCAACAGACTTCTTGGGTTTCACTGAATATTTTAATGAGCTTTCTTAACTCTGAGAGAGGGAAAGCAAAGATATGTTTCCCCAAGATCCTTAGAGAGAGCCCAGAGTTCTTCCAATGGAAAGTACCAATCTAGGAATTGCTCCCTGAGGTGCACTTAGGAAGACTTGCTTGGACTGACATCCTGGAAGTTGTCTGGGGATGCAGAGATCTGAGGTCAGAGGGGCTGATTTGGGTAAGGAAGTGTTTTGAAATTCTTCTTTTGGGAAACTAACCACAGCTGGCTAAGACTTAACATCTATTTGAAAGGAGGGTGTTATCAGAAATAATTAGGATTAATATCCTTGTCTTCAGGCCATTACCTTATCTCTTACTGCTGGTTATTTCAGATGCTGGAATTTAAGTCAAGTGATTTGTCAAGCAGAGTTTACTAAACAGAAAATGGTTTATAAATGTGTTATGAAAGCAGGCCAGGAGCACAAGAACTGTGTGGGTGTGGGGATTGGATTGGTTCTCAGTTTTGCTACAGATTCATATTTCAGACACTGAAAAGCTTTAAAGCTCCTCAAATTTGATTCAGGTCTTTATAGACTGTGTGGCAAGGTGTCAGTCTTGCTTCCAGAGAGGGAGGAGAGAAAGAAAACCTTTTTGAATGAGAATGTTTATTGAGGTCCTCTGTGCCCCGAGGCTCTGCAGAGCATGGGAAAGGGGGGCTCAACACTCTCCAGGCACAGCACTGAGCTCTTTGACAGCCTGGAGTCCTCTGACCATTGACCAGGAACTATCCCGCACTCTGTGCTTCAAAAACATCCATCACAGGGTTCCCTGCCTTGGACTGTCCTGGATGGGGATGGATTTCCAAAGGCAGTTACCAGCCTGAAGCCTCAGCAGAGGCACTGCTGACAACACTGATGCAAGGCCTGAGCTGTGCAGAGGGAGAGGAGGAGGCTTCTGGGGTTACAGATCTCTTCACCTCAAACTTTGTCATTTGAATCCCCTTTTTGCCTTTGATACTCTGGCTTTCAGAAGGCTGCATGTGAAATCTCTGATGGAACAGTGAATCAAACCTTCCTCCTGGCCTAAAATGTGCTTAGCTGCCCCCACTCCCCAGTCAGCATCTTCCTCTTCTGTCCACTGTGCCTGAGGAAATATTTTTTTAAAGAAAATCTTTATTGTAAAACCTCCAAAAGACAGTTGAGATGCCTTTCCTTGTTTTCCTAAAGTGTTAAAGCCTGAAGCTTTAGGATTTATCTAAGAGATTTAGCTACACTACAGTTATTCTTACAATCAAAGTACTCTGCCAGCACATGTATTTTTGAGCTATTTTTATGTAAGTGCATTAAAAGTTGCAAGGCCAAACTTTCAGAAGTTGGCAGAGGTGAGAATTAGTTCCTAAGTAACCTAAATTTGGTCTTTTTATCTTTCCTTTTTATCTTACCTTAAAAAGGTATTCTACCTTTCTGTATACCTTAGATAAGTCATGTGCTTTATTTATAATAATCAAATCCATTCTGAGTTTTTCTGTTTGTTATTTCCCTACTGTGCCCATCGTAACATTTTAGCAAATACAAACCCCTCTTATATTCCTATCCCTGTTGTTGGATACAATGGGATGGATGGGGAAACAGGGACTCAGGACAGAATAACCTCTAACTTTTGGCTGCTTATTGAGAGATCCCCAAGGGCTGTTTTTTCCCAGCAGTCTGGGGCATTTATTAATTCCCAGCTCCCACTGAGTTCAGCTGGGGCACATCAGGCTCCTGGGGCCAGGTCACACCAGGAACACACAAAACGTGGCCACCTGGCTGAAATAACTGAGCTCAGCTTGGTGGTGACAGAAGTTGATTCCAGCCTAAGTCTGTATCCAATTGCCTGAGCAATGAGATCATCTCTTCTCTTCCAGGAAATCCTTCCTCTTGCAGCATGTGGGTCTTCCTAGAAATGAAGTAGGAGCCTAAAAATTTGTATTGTTGTGCAGTACTAATTCAGTGCAGGGCACGTCTGGGGGTTTTTTCACCCAAATCAAATATTTTGGAGTAGGGACAGAGCAGGGGGGTGGTCATGGCAGAGTGAGAGGGAACTCAGCAGCTTTGAAGAAGGAAAACCTGGTTAACGACAGGAACTGGAGTGATGCATCTTTCTGGTAGGATTTGCTAAGAGGAAGGAAGGAAAAATGTCTTTAACTCATCTCTTGTGGATCCCTTCCAACTCAGAATATTCTATGATCTCTGCCTCGTTAATATTGGGTTTCTTCTAGCAAATCTTTGTTGGAAATGTCTTCCTTCTTCCTGATCTGTTTTTCTTCCTGAGTTTTCTTCTTGGGAAAGGTTCACCAATGCTCAGAGGTGGAGAGCTCTAGAACACTCCCGAGAACCATAATCCTCTTCCCTGAGAGAGAAAAGCCAAGGCCAGCACACACCAGCTCCTGCGTTTCCTTATTTCCCTGGCTGTGCGGTTCCCACCACCAAACGCTGATGTGAAAGACATGGAAATGTTGCACTGAGGACAGTGACACTTTCACTGACACTGAGAAAATTCACAGTGACTCCCAGTTGTTCAAGTCCAGAAAGTTTCTCGGAGGAGCTATTTTGCTCATTTCCACAGTAGTGATTTTAAAAAGGTTTTTCTCTGGAAAGGATGGAGAGCTATGTGGACAGAGAGCCAAAAGATGTGGACAAGGAGAAGAGGCAACTCCCTTTTTATGCAAAGAATTGTGGATAAGAAAGATCCCTATAAAATTTCTCCTTCCTGCTTTCCCTGAGTCTGTTTTCTCATGGTTTAATCTTTTGAACTAAATGTAGGACATGGCAATGATATGGAGATGAGCTGAGAAGGCTCCTTTTTGTTTAAGATGGTTTAAAAAGACTCCTAATCACCAGGCTCAGTTCGAGTTGTAAGAAATTAGCTCTGCAGGTTTTCTTCAGGTATTACTAAAGTACCCCCAATACCTTCTTCTGCAAAGATGTCAGCAGAACAAGATGAGTCTGCTGCTTCCTGAGGAAGGACTGGAGGTACTGAAGGGGTTGTCTTGGTCACTCACTTCACGAGTACTCAGAAGTTTGAATGAATACTCGTTAAAGTGTCTGCTTTCAAGTGGCATATGAATAAGCTGCTTTGAGTTTCCCATCCTTTTTTTTTAACCAGCAAGAGGCACTGAGAGTCATCCTAGCATTCAGTCTGGACATCAAAACAAAACAAATGGGGCAGAAAGGTAAAAATCCCGCCTGTGGTTCCGTGCCTTGCAATGTCTGGTTCCATATCCCAATGCCAGTCCCCCTGTTCACCTCTGTGATAACACTTTGCCGTCTGCTCTTTGGGTTTTTAATTCCTAAGCCTTTAAACCCATGGCTAACCCACCTCTTTAGTGTTTGTCTCCTGGAGTTTGGACTCCTGTGTGGGAAAGAACTGATGAGTCAAAATGATTTTAAGAGATAGCGCTGGCCATGGAAACAGAGTGAGTTGAAAACACTGGAAAGGTGGGAGTGCAGAGCCTGAAGAGCTCCTCAGAGAACCTGCATTTTGTCTGGTTTAAAACTACTGGTAAATAGGAGCCACAATGAGGCAAGACTGGATTGAATATGTCATGCAGTGCTCTAGCAATGAACCAATTAATCTGTTTCATAAATTACCAGTGATTGTGGTTGATTCTTTCCCTGGTAACCTTAAATTAAACTCTAGTTTGCTACTAATCTGCTTTAACTAAAATAGCAATTAAATTGTGGGCAGATGAGAGATGACAATGAGTGCTTTCAGCTGTGGTTCAGTATTTAGTAGCCTCAGGCACTCCCTTGTTCAAAGGCAACAACTCTAAATCCAGGAAAGGTTTTTGTTGGCTTTGCACTCAGGTAAGATCAAAGGTGTTGGGCTAGTCCTGGAGACCCAAAGCTCTGCCTGTTTGCAGAAGGGGTAAATCACTGGATAGTAATAAAATGTTGCTCACCGCAAGAGGCTCATTCCATGCTGGACTAGAGGTAACTTCTGTGTTGATTAACAAAATACATTCTGAAACTGTAACTGAGGCCTTTGAGCTGACCTGAGCATTTTCCCCCAAACAGCACAAGGACACCTTTGGCTTATTGTTTAGCAAATCAATTATTTTCTAATGTACGGTCTGTGCAGTTACTTAGAAGTGAAGTTGTGTCTTACTACCTGTCCCTCCTGCAATCCATTCCTTCCACAAACAATATGGATTTGTTGGGGACAATCCTGCCATGGAGATCCTTGTCTCCAGAGAGTGTTTCAACAAACACAGACCGATTTCTGAATCACAGCCATGGTGTTTACACAGCTGCTTTTCTAACCAGGTATTCCAACCACGTTTGAATGCAAAACCTTCCTAGTTTGCTTATGTTTGTATTTTGATCTTCAAAATATCCATCTTCACAAGTGGTTTGACCTGTCATGAAAGTTTCACCTTCTACGTGCTGATTCAGAGTAGGTGATGGTGTGGTCTGGTAGAATAATTTCTGGTTTCAGCTCAGTGAGGCTGATAATATCCATGACTTAGACAAGGCTTTGTGTTAGTTTCATTTCCATCTTTCCATGCAAAATTGTACTCCTTGAGAATGAAGACTTAGTGTGAAGACCTGACTAAAGCTCCTGTCCATTCAGCTGCAGAGTCTGCAAAGGCTGAGTCCATAAATTCTGAGCAATCTGAATGGGCAAATGTGGCTGATTCCCCAGGAACTTTGGGACATCTTTGACTATTTGCAAGATTTCCAACCTATTCTATTTTCTCCAGTACCCAAGGATGTGAAGAGCTTGAAAAATCAGGATAAAATTCATTTCTAGTCAAACCAAGTCACAGGGAGCTCTTACCCAACATGTTCCTTTGCGTAGGAGCTTGGATCCGTTCCAGTGTTTTGTCAGCCAACATTTATGGTCTTCCAACCTCTCCCCCATGGCAGCTGGCTGAAGTTTGAAAGCAATTACAAGTCTGGGCTGATGTTTGTCAGTTTGTCGGAGGGAGTAACTAAGTGCTAACCCCAACAACAATTCCTGTGCTCTGCCTGGAAGGCTCAGCTGGGAGCAGACCCTTTTCTCTGGGTTAAATCGCTCACCCAGTGTGAGCACCAGAAGGAGTTTGGCTGCTGTTCTGAGGTGGGAAGAAGCTCTTTTGCCCAACTTCTGCCTCATGTTTTCTTCTCCTAGAGTCTTTCAGAGGATCCAGCTCTCCCCTGTAAATTTTTACCAAACCTTAGATATGCCCTTTTCTGAAATAGCAACGAAAACACTGCATTCTCTGAGAAGTGTCCGAGTAAATGTCTCTGCCCAGGATGTCTCACAAATGATCCCCTCACCAGGCACACAGCAGCATTCCTGAATTTAGAACTGGGTTTCAAATGAGTTTGCTATCACCTCTTCATTTCAGAAGCCACTTGGGTGATGTGTTTGACAGCCATGGCTGGATTTGGATGGTTAGACAGGTTGAGAGTGTGCAGCAAACAGCTCTTAAATTTTATTCCATTCACCTTCCCACATCACTTTTTAAAATCACCTTTTCTCTGTGTCAATATTTCTCCTCCATAAGCAGAGCTTTCTCTGTAACAGGAAGGAGCTGTTACTGCTTCACTATGCAAAGCAACATTGATAAATTCATGCCAGAAATGCCTCATTTCAGCAAGCCTCGAGACTGAAGCCCTTTCCTTTGCAAAACACAGGTCCAGCTCACATATGAGCAGCAAAATGTCCTTTGTTTTTCTGTTATGGCTCTTCGTTCTTGAAATCAGTATCAAATCAATAACAGAATAATCCTCTCTCCTATCCTAATTCCCTATGACACCCTCTGCTCATTTCTCACAAGCTTTGGGGTCACTTCTGGAATGGAAACAGTTCTAAATTGTGGATCTGCATTCAAGATTTCATCCTGATTTCATTTTTAGTGCCTCTTTCCTGCAGTCTGGAGTGATGGCAGTGTGGGAGCTGGTGGGTACCACTGCCTGCCCTGGTGAATCAGAAATTGCTCCTTTCTCTGACATCACTGTGTCATGGTCCTGGGAAAGAAGCTAAGCATGATTGCAGTGTAGGAAAAAAGCCCTGAAAAAAAGAAATTACACTGGTTTGAGGTTAAATCCATTTGTAGTCCAAAGATGCCCTGGGACTGACTGTCCCTTGTAGCAAGATGTGGAGGGGAAAGTCACGCACAAATCTGGCAGAGAGAGGAACCTTGAGAGTTTGTGATAACCAGACTGAAAAATAAGGGAGTGGAGCTGATGGAAGCTGGCCTGGAAACATGCAATCTAAAATCCCATGTGATTCCAATAAGTTTCTTCTCCTGCCTGCATTCTTTACATACCTCTTGATTCTGTGCTGCAAACACAGCTCCACATGCTGTACATAACTTACCCTGCAGCCTGGAATCATTCTGCAAGGAAAAATGAGCCCCCCAAAACCACTCACAGATGTAAAACTGCAGTCTGTAGATTAAAGGCTTAGCACCAAGCTGCTGGGCCAGACCACCTTGCCTGGAATCTGGGAAGCATTTTGGGATATTTCATGTTGTGTGCTTTTCTCTTCCCTTGTTATGACCCTATAGCTTCACATCTGGACCCCAGAGCACCTCTGGATGCCTGTTTGTGTCCCACTGAGAAAGGCATTTTTCACAGCTTTATTAAGAACTCCTGCAGTGGACTGAAAGCAAGGAGTTGGTATTTTATGGTGGAGCTGACAAGAACTTCACACATTTTTTGGAGGCGTTTTTAGCCCAGGCAGATTTTTTGCTGGTGACTTGTGAATGTTGCAGGGTTGCTCCCAGTGCACCCACCAAGGACTGCAGGTATGGGAATCCTTGTGAGCCCCAAACCTGCCCTCTGACAGGCTCCCTCATACCCAAGGGCTGCCCCCAGCCAGTGTTCCAGATGGGGAATAGCACGGGTGCAGGGTGATGTCGTGTTTCAATCCTTCACAGGACTTTTAAAGGGCTGGAGGACCATATGAGTAATGAATTGTTAAAAATGGTTCATGTCAAGAGGTCACTGCTGCCTCTGCTGCTGCTGCAGTATGTGCCAGTGACTCAAAGAAAAGGCAAAAGGCTGATTTCTCTGAGCGAGAAGTGACTCATTGGCATCTGCCTTTTTCTATTTATCCCTGTGAATTCTCTCATTGACTTGCAGATTTTCCTTTCCATTCTCTTTTACAGTAAGACTGTTACTGTGTCAGTCTAATTTTGCTCCTTCTATAGGCAACTTTTTCCACTGCCCTCTTCCACATGTTCCCTGGGAAGGATTTGCTGCTAGAACTCCTTTTCAGAGGGACTCTCTGAAGCCAGTCTGTCTGGGAGCACTGGTGCTGTGAGATACTTCAGCACCAAAGCACAAAGCATTTCACAGACAGCTTTTCTTAGAGGTATTTGGAACGTGGGGCCTGTGGGAGAGGTAAACCTGAAGGAGTTTTTTACTCATTGAAATTACTCCCTGTCTCCTTGGAAGGAGGTTTCCAGCCAGGCTGTCCAGCCCCAAGTGCTGCTGATGTTGTCAATTTGGTCAGACCTATCTTTAGCTTCCCCCTCTGCAGAAATCAGTTGGTTTTCATGTTTTATCAAAACACCCTGACTCAAAGTCAAG
This sequence comes from Promerops cafer, assembly GCA_013398275.1. NCBI lineage: Eukaryota > Metazoa > Chordata > Aves > Passeriformes > Nectariniidae > Promerops > Promerops cafer. The sequence continues at coordinate 553,994 of VZSE01009162.1, read as the reverse complement.
CCTGTGATTTTGGGTTTGCATTCTTGGCTGCCAGCAGGGTGGATTTCTTTAATGACAATTTTGGGTACACGCGTTTGTGCTGTGGTGTTTTCCCCTTCCAAGAAATGCTGTGTGCAAATGCTGGCAATGTCTCAGGGCTGACAAGGCAGTGTCTCTCCTTCCTCTGTGCCACTGTGGCCCAAATTATGGTGGGCAGTTCTCAGAAATCAAACTACTCCAAGTCTGGGCACTGGTGGGGGGTCATACTCCTTAGGGCAGCTCCAAAAGCTTTCATTTAGACTTCTTGAGTGCTGATGTTTGTCATGAAATGGGCAAAAAGGGTTTAAAGCATAGAACTGAAGGTTTAACTCAACTGCCTAATGTATAAAGGATCCCAGTCTGCATCCCCAGCACTTTCTGGACTCTAAGCTCCATGTAACTCAACTTTTCCAGACTCTTTTACATTCCTTCACTCCCTCTTGTCTTGGTTGACTTTGGCCAGGATCTCCCTTCACTTCCAGTTCCTTCATTTCAGACCCAAACCTCAGCCAGAGATTTGTACGTTTTCTTAGAGATGCTTATAGTTGTGACCACAACAAGGAAATAGTAATCTCCACTTAAATAATAAGAATCTGACAATTCAATTCATCTCTATATTTTTAGAAACCACAATGTAGCAAAGGTTTGTGTGGGTGGGGGGCAGGGAGGGATTGTGGGGAAATGGAGGGCACGAAAGTCACAGCCAGAGAGGAGTTTAAGCACATCCTGTCCAGCCATTTTTTGGTTATTCTCTCAATAAAAGGAGAGATTTGTTCCATTTTGGTCATGGTTTATGCATCAGTAATCAGTGCAGTTTACCCTCAGAGCTGATGTTCTTTTTTTCCAGGCTTCCTCTGCCTCCTGCTCTCATACCCATCCAAGTCTCCTCTGTATGGGGACCACGCTGTGGTTTCGGGAAGAGCAGGACAGCAACGGCACAATTTCTGTCTGGGAGACAGAATCTGACCCAAAATTTCCAGGGAAAAGGAATAACTTAAACTGTGGTTCACACTGCCATGATGCTTTCTTTCCTTTCCCTGAATGTTCTGGGCACGTTATAAAATAATTTTAGGATGTCACTTGGTGATTCAACACGCTCACAGTTGAATCCATAAAAGAGAAGCGAGAGTAGGGCACGGCAAAGCTTTGTGATCTCAAAGACATATTTTTCAAATGTCGTAGAGCCATAGAATTGTTTAGGTTGGAAAAGACCTTGGAGATCATCAAATCCAACCATTCTCCCAGCACTGCCAAGTCCACCACTAATCCATGTCCCCAGGAGCAACATCTCCATGGCTTTCAAGCACCTCCAGGGATGGTGACTCAAGCACTTCTCTGGGCAGCCTCTTCCAGAGCTGGACACTCCTTTTGGTGAAGAATTTTTTCCTACTCTAATCCAGTGATTGGCTGTTGCTTGGTGAGATTTGAGGCTAACTGTGGCATTTAGTTGTATCTACGTGGCAGCACCCACTGGCTGTGGGGTGGAGACCTCCAGAAAATGCCTCCAGTTATCCCAGAAAGGCACCCATGGGAATGCACAGGCTGCTTGTCAGGGTGACTCTTTTTACCAAAGCTTAATTAACCTTGGTGCTGCTCACCTACATTAACCACATAATGAGGATGCACAGATGAAAATATTGACGAAATATTGAAAATATTGAAATTTTGTTTGATTTAAAAAATCATTCTGGAATATACTTAGAGGTCATGTGGTGCTGGTCTTTGTCCTCCTCTTGTCATCTTCCTAAGCCCATGATGTGAAAAGACAGGATTTTCCCACTTCATCCCTGTCGTGGAAGGTGGAATGTCCTGCTTGAAACCTTTAGAAGTACACATAGATTGAAGCAATGACCAAACAAATTATCCCATACAGCCAGGAATTCATAGAAGTTTCAAAAGGATTGAAAACTTAACCAGCATCCCTGATTTCCAGTGATATTCTGGAACTTAATTCCTGTAGACTCAAATAAATATTTGGTCAAACAGGGAGGTCAAAAAATCAGCTCCTGACACTCTGCAGGCATCAGCTGCAGCTCTGTGGAGCCCTCTTTTTGTTCCAGAGTGGGGTTATTATTTACTTGAATGCTCCTGAAATGAGATACACCTGCTTTTCCTGGGCTCCTCCCAGGGCCTTGGACAGATGGGAAAATTAATCTTCCATCTGCTGACTTCGGCTGCAGGTTTGTCTCTGCTCTTTGAGGCCTCTCTCTCAAACTCACAGCACCAGAGAAAGACCTGCTTCACAACAAAATGTTCAGTAAGAGGTTCTGAGGAGGGGAAGTTGAGGAAATCCCAAAGAAAGGGCTTGGTTATTCCCAGCAGGGAATGCTGGATGCAGCCACTTCTTCCCTGGGCTCACCCTGGTGAGCACTGCTGCCTCCAAACCAAGGTTTACATAAAGCCTCCAAGGAGAATTAATTCATCCTCTGCTCTGAACGACTTGTTTTGCTTCAGGAAAGATGACAACATCATCCAGAAATGTCCTCTGAGCTGGTCCCAGGGATGAGCTGCTGGAAGGAATCAAACATTTACAGCTCCAGAGGGACAGAGAGGTTTGTGCAGGGTGAGAGCTGCAAACACTGCAGGCATTGCACACCCCTGAAACGAGGGCAGGTGTTTATGGGGGATTAATGATTTAAACAAGGAGTTTGTGCAGGAAAGACCTGATGGGCCAAGGTTTTGCCTGGTGTAAAGCAGGGTTGCTGGGCTGGAATTCCTCCCTGATGGCTCAGGGCTCAAGGGGATGGTGCAAGGGCAAGGGGTGAACAGACCAGGTACAGGGATCTGGGATAGATAATCCAGAATCTCTGTTCATACAAATCTTCTGCAAATGTTTTCAAACCTTTTTGAGGTAACAAAACAAAACTATAAAACCCAAACTTTATTTTTAAAAAGTTATTATTTACTTCTTTGGATTTTCCATGTGCCCAAATAAGCTGATTGATTCTCAAAGGTACCCTAAACTATTCCAACTGCAGCAGTGGGAAGTACCTGGAGTGTCACAGATACCCACAAGTGAACTAAAAAAGCCATGATCAATCAAGCAAGGCAGTTAAAGCAAATTAAACATGGAAAAAGCAACAGATTAATTTAAAAATCACTGGCTGGGATTTGGAGAATATTTTGTACTTACCCAGTAAACACTCCAACAGACTTGGACCCAAAGTGTTCCTAGGCACTGGCCAAGCTGCCACAGTCTCTTTTAGTTTCCATGATCCATCTCCTTTGCAGCTAATCCAGAATGTATTCCTTGTTTTCCCGACAGCTCCATCACCTTTGGACTCTGAGTCTGTGGTTGCCATGTTGCACATTTTCAACTTTCAGCAAAAGCACCAGGATTTGATATAATGCAGGAGGAGACACTTTTAATAAGATCTTTAATTGAGGCCTGTCCCTGTCAAGGCAACGTGAAAACAGATGCTGAGATTCCTCTGCTTCTTTCTAAAATCCTGAATCATGTCATTTTAACCAGGAAACATTTTTTTCTTTCAAAGGAAAGAGAAAAAAATTAAAAGAACTCTTTTAGCTGATTGACTCTGAAAATAGGGATAGAACCGAATAATAAAACTTGGTGCACTCTTTCAAATATGAACCAAATGTATCAAATAGGGACTTATCTTTTCAGTAATCTAAACCCTACAGCTTCTCTCTGTTAATCTAGTCCAATGTCAAAGGTAGCCAAGCTTGCTTTAGCTCATTATAGATATTTTCTAAAGCTTGGCTGGACCGCAAATGCCATGTGCAGGCAAATCAAGATCTGACAGCCAAGACAATGCTGACTGCTTAGTTTTAGTCTGATTAAACCTCTGACTAAACCTCTCTGCCCATGTCACTCATCTGTCACTCTGTGCCTGGTGTGAATGACATTAAATAACCTGCATTTTGTTATGGTGTTGCTGGAATTCAGGCTCTGAAATGCTGCAAGTCACATTGTGTTTGGGCACTTTGAGTGTCCAGGAGATCTGAAAAACTCATTTCACTCTCTTCTGCTCGGAAGGTTTCAAAACTCCTTTGGCTTTTGTGTTTGGAAGGGCTTTAAGTCACTGTGAACTCAGCAGAGGCCAAGGGACATCTGTGCCCTGGGTGTCTCTATGACTCCTTGCTCAGCCTACCCACCTGGCTGCTAAAGGCGTTCACCTCTGAGCTGGAGAGAGGTGCTGGACAGGGGTCCTGGGGTTGCTCTGAGACTGTAGAGGGACTCCAAGTGCTCTAAAAATAAATCAAATTACACTGATAATTTGGTCTTCTGCCCAGGTGTAACTTCCCAAATGTCTGTATTTAACCTGAACGTTTTTCTAGCAAATTATGACTGAAAAGTCAGTGTTTCTGTGAGGAAATTCATTTTGGTGTAGAGTGGAACAGGAACTCAAGGTACAGTTTCCTTTTCTCTGAGGAGGATGAGTTAAGATCCAGATTCTCCTCCTCTGTTCACAGGTAATGTTGTATCACAGAACCATTTAGGTTGGAAAAGACCTTTAAAATCAACATGTCCAGCTGGTGAATCTCACCTTAACTCTTCAAATTCTATTCTCTCCTGGCAAGGCCTGATAGAGCCTGTATGAACTGGAGTCTTTGAGTCTATAAACCACAAATTATCTCCCAGAACCATATAAATCATATACTTAAAGACCAACAGTCATAACCAGACCATAGTTATGACTACGGAAGAACTGAAATGTGAGGTTCATACTGCACAATCCAGCTGGTCACAAACAGATCTCACCTCCCTGGAATTATACAACTTACACTGAGCTCATGTAGAAGTTGAGGCAGCATCAAAGTTCAGGTCTGGACCTGAAATCCCGCCCAGCCTTCAATGTTTGGAATCCCTGCAGCACCAGGTGCTCTGGGGCTGGATTTAGGCAGAAAAATGGCCCAGTTGCCTGACTGTGGTCCCTGTAAGCCTCTGGGCACAGAGTCCCCCAGTGCTGTGACAGCCCATCCTTCAGCTGCCACGTCAGTCTCTCCTTCAGCACAGTGGCTTCAATTCACACCACTGGCACTGCAGAAATCACCACAATGATTTGTTTTCCTTCATTCAGTCTTGTTTTTACCAGTTTTATCAGTGCCAAGCAGGACCAGCCCTTTGAAGACTTCTTTGAAGACTTCCTTTGAGAACCTTTTGATTGTGAGCGTTGGGTGTCCCCTCCAGAGCTGTCCACGGAGCACTGCACAGGGCCAGCCCTGCCAAAACCCCCTGAGAAACTGCTCTTCCCTTCCCTCACTCCCCACACTGCCTTTTGTGGCTCACTACTTAGAGATCTGCAGGGAAGAACAGATGGAATAAATTGTCTGCTGGTAGCCAAGTGACTGAACCACTTCTGGGAAACGCCGCGTCTCTCTCTGCTGGGTTTGTGTGTGAGGTGCCCAGGAGTCACTCTGGTGTCAGGAGCAATTTGCTCTGCAAAGTGCTGTAAATCTCGGGGTCTGCTGTGCTTCCGGGAGGGCTCCCCAGCAGAGACGCCTGGATGCTGCTCACAGGGAGTTTCCAGCCAGCTCTCCTCCAATCCAGCACCCGTTGGAGCAGCCAGGAATGAGGCCAGCCCCACCATCCATAGATCACCTCTGCGGATGTGGAAAACAAGCAGGGGGAAGAAGGGGGAGGCACACATTAAATCTCACAAGTACCATTTTGTTTTCCCTTCTTCCTTCTCTTCCACCCTCCTCCCCTCTCCTCCTTCCAACCCCCTGCTTTTTTTTTTTTTCAGTAGCTGATGGGGGTGGTATAATTCCAGGGGGCCAAGACAAACTGTTAAACATTGTGATTTCTAATGGTTCCTCTTGGAAATTGCTGACAGATGCTGGTCCTGAGATCAGAACAGCAGAGGCTGCCAGCATGAGGCGTGGGGCCAGCCATTGATTCCCTTCTCTAACAGTGAAATCTAAATCTATGCTAACTCTCCAGGCAGACACCAAGTGCCACTTTTCTCGGAGTTTCTCCTTGTCTTCCCTCTCTTTTCCTATTCCCTTTCCCCCTTCACCAGACTTTACCCTTTCCTCTCCATTTCATAATTTTAGTTCATAACTTTTTGTGTCCTCCCCTGGCCCCTTCCTTGCTTCCCTGTTTCTTTTTGCTGTGTTGCTCCTGGACTCTGTGGATGCTTGCCCAGCTACAACTTAGAGAAAGAGGAGTGCAGGAATTTGACTGATGCAGCAAGTTTCTCTCTTCTTTTTGGAACTTCCAACTCACAAGACAGCTTATTTGTGTCTCAAAATACTAGCTGGATAAAGCCAAGGAGGGAGATGTGATGGGGTTGGGGTCAGTCAGGGTCTTGCAGGAGGAGACGGAGGGAAGCTGCCAGCTCAGGGCAGGAATGTGTTCTGATTCCAGCCAGACGTGGAGCTGTGTTTGTGCACTCTGTGCATCCTTAATGTGCCCCAGCACCTGACACAGCAGTCTGGACTTTTTCCTCACTTAATACCAGCTCCTTGTGACAGAATATTCCCCAGTGAAAGTGTTGCAAAGGAAGAGATTAGCCACGGATTCAGTTTTGCTGGTAAAGCTTGGAAAAGCACTGACACAGCCCCAGACACTGTCAGGAGTTTAAGGAACAGTAACAGGCCCGGGGCTGTGGAGGAGGGGAGGTATTTGTCCCTAGAAAGGTTCATGACATTTGGATGGGATTGGAAACGGCTGTTCTGCAAGGCACACATTTCTGGCATTGTGCAGGTTGAAGTCCCCAATTTACCTCTCTTGCTGTGACTGCTGTGAGTGGGGAAGCACCAGAGGTGCAGGGAGGAGTACCCGGGAACTGGGTCTGAGGCCTTAAGTTCAAATAAATGGGCACAGTCAGAGGACCAAATCTGCTTTCTTTGGTTACTTCTGTGTGAGTATGAAAGCTGTGGTGTGGGGTGTTTGTGTTGGGCATGGGGGAAAAATCCTCACTGAGAAGATGCTGCAGCACTGAGCAGGTCAGGGGTTGTGCTGTTGCTGTCCCCAGGGCTCCCAGCCTTGGCTGCCCTGATCTAGTTCTGGCAATAATCCAACAGCTGAATGGGAGCTTGGATCAGGAACCTTCACAAATCCTTTCCAGCCACCACTCCTGGGATGGTCAGTGCCAGCTGGCCAGGGTGTAAACACCAGGAGGCAGAGCTCTTTCCCTGAAAAGTGAGTACTACCAATGAGGTACCCAACAGGGGTATCCCTGCTGCAACAACCTCATCATAACAAAAGTGATGGCTATTCTTTATCTTCAACTGTCAATAAACCTCCAGGTAGCTCTGGGCTAGAAATGACCCTCTCAGAGCTGTGCTGCTCCTCCAAGCCTTCCTCTCACCAGCAATTCATGCATGGAAAGCCATTTTATCCCCTTTCCTGCCTGCAAGGCACTCCAGTGTCTCCCCTCCTGCTTCTCCAGCAAACAAATGTTGCAGACCCAGCTGTGCCAGAGATGTGAATGCCCAGCTCCTCGGCTGGCAGCATTAATGGTCAGGCTTGGAGCGTTCCACTGTTTTATTAGCAGCTGTCAGCACCACTAAGGGAATGCCTCTCCTCCTGACCGGCAGCCACGGGAGATTAATGGGTGTGATCCTAAAGGAATTGTTTCTTCTGGCTGCCGATGGGCCACAATTAGCACTTCCATCTCTAAGCTGGTACTTGCTTTCTCATTAATACAACGACTGCTGAGGATTTCCTCCCTGAGAGCTGTGTGAGGGAGGCCATGGTGATGGATGTGCTGAGCAGAGGCTGAGCCTGGGAGCCCTGCAGATACTGCATCCCTCATGTCACCACTTCCTTACTGCTGATGGCTTTATGGCACCACGAACACTCGGCTGCAGACAGGGAGCTCTCGGCACCTCCAAACGTTCAGGGCCTCCAAAGGACATCAGCAAAGCAGCCAAGGAGGAGTTGGAGCATGAACATCCACAGGATAGGCTCTGCATCCTTTCCTGGAGAATTATAACAAAGTTTTAAAAGAGAATCTCGTCTCCAAAATGGGGATGTACAACACTAATATCCTCGTGTCTCAGGGTTCCGAAGCATGAGAGACACCAGATGCTGCAGGGTGTGTCCTGTTGTTGGAGGACACTGTGAAATACAGAATTATCTCATCTTCATCTTACGCAGACAGGTTATGGATGCCCAGCCCCAAAATTGTCCAAGGCCAGGCTGGATGGAGCCCTGAGCAATCTGATGTGGTGCGTGGGCTCCCTGCCCCCGGCTGGGGTTGGAAGGGGGTGATCTTTATGGATCCCTCCAACCCAAACCTTCCTGTGATTCACAATTGCATCTACACCATCACCACTGTGGAAGGTAAGTTCTGCATTTTTAACAGGGAAAGTGAGAGAGGAGAAGCAGCTGCACAGGGGCATCCCCATGAGTGGTTGAACAAAGAAATTCGAGCAACTGACTCACTGTCTTGAGTTTGTTTTCACTACAGACTTCCAGCACTGGGCAGCAGGGGAGAGCCTGCCATTCTGCCTTTTCTGAACTGTGAGTGAAATAGAATTCTCTCCCAGCTTCATGGGGACCACATTCATCCTGTCACATAATGCAAAAAAAGCAGGAAAACTTGTGTATGCTCTGGGTGAGCATTTGTCCTCCAGTGCTGTGTTACCTGTGGCAGGTGTGGGTATGATGTTATTCTCTCTCTTCTGTAGAAAATACAACTTTTTGAGATCACTCAGACTGTGGCAGTCACAGATATTTCACTCAAAACCAGAAGGAATTCTGTTGCTTCAACTCACAGGCTCCCAGCCACAGATGGACAATTAATACCTAATGACAGAAACATGATTTGAGTCTTCCAGCTCTTAAAATCCAAGTGCTACTCAGAGACTGAAAGCGCTTGCCTTGCCTGTAAGACATGATGAAAACATATCAGTTGAGTAACTTAATTCAGTAGGAACAGCAGTGAAATAGCAGTGAAATGTACAAAGAAATTCATTGCACTTTGATATTTTTTGAAAAATACAGGGCATGTGTAATTGTGTTTTTCATTGCTGAGTTCACTGCCCGATGATAATGAATAAATAATTTAAGAGGAAGTGAAGTATGGTTATATATTTATCTAAATGCCTCCGTTGTTGCTATTTATTATTTGTGGTGCGGTAACACCTAAAAATTCCCTCAGGAATTGCAGTTCTGTTGTTTCAGGCACTGTACCCACACAGAATGTCTGACACACACTTTGTGTTGGCACCTTAGGACCTCAGGAGTGCTTGGACTGGGACAACAATTATTCTCCCTTTGATGCCTTTTTGGGGCTACCTGAAAACAGAGGCCAGAAAAAATCAAGATAATAAAAAGCAGTTATGTTTATTGAAGGGACTTCAGGTATTATTGAAGGGATTTCAGGCAGACGAAGCCCACCCAGGGCTGGTCCAGAATGGACAATAGGTCACGGGTTTGCACACTTTTATAAGTTTGGTCCATTTGCATATTGGGGTTAATCTTCCAATTACAGCTTCAGGTAATGAAGTCATTTACCCCAAGTCTGCTGCCCCCAGCTCACTTTTGTTTCCATCTCTGGGGCCTGAGGCAGTGAGGGGTCCTTGATTGCCAGGCCTGGAGGGGAATTGTTGTGCCTGCCCAAAATGGGAAAGCAGCAGCTCACACTGTACATGGAGTTCAGAATTATACACTAAAGAACTGCAGGATTACAAATATATGAAAAATACAAAAGCTAAAATCCTAAGGCATCCCCTTCACCTCAGATTTCAGGGCAGTGGTCTCTGTGCTGGGAATGCTCCCTGTGAGCTGCATGTTCTGTGCCTGGCCATGGGATGCAGGGTTTGGATGTGCACAGAGGCCAGAAACTGCTGAATGTCCTGCATCAGATACAGGTGACACAAGTTCCAGATCCTCTTCTGAGGCCACATTCTCCAGGCACAAACAGGAGAATTGAAATATGAAGAGAAAATGTAACTCTGAAGAGCAAGTCACACAGATGGGGTAGATATGAAATCCGTGGGGTTTTTATTTTCCTGCTGCTCTGAGTCTTGGCCAAGAGCTGTGCAGAATTCACGGAGTCCACCTAGGGAGCTCCTACAAGAGGAGGAACAACATCATGGTGTCTTTTCTTTGGAGTGTTTTGTTTTCTGCCTGGAGATGCTCCCATGGCAAAACAAGCTGTGATGGGAGAGAGATGGGGAAGAAAGACAGGTCCAGAATATATAAATAACCATGGCAGGGCCTCTACAGAGCCAAATTACTTCTCACATGGGAAGAAGAAAATGGGGTGAAAAACCCCTGTAGGTTAAACTCGAGGAGATTGTCTCTGCTAAGGATGACCCATTATGAACAAGGCTTGTCAAAAATAAATCCCTTCCCTCTCATGCAGGATTGAAAACACATTGGCTGCTAAAGGAGAGAGAGCCAAAATGTTTTCAGTACCTATTATAGAAAATGTAGGAGACCCCCAAGCAAGAGATTTCTGTGAAAGAGGAAGGGAAATGTTTGGCTTTTGCTCACCCAGCAATCAGGGAATTCTGCAGGTTGGAGCGTACCAGGCAAGAACTCCTTGCTGGCATTTGTTGTCACTGACAAAAGGCAGCCACCGATGTGCCCAGAGCTCACTTTGCTGTCGTGCACCAAAGCAGGGCCTGCACAGAGATCCTGGATGCTTTGGGTGAGAAATTCCACGGGTGAGATCAGCAGCTGACTGGGGCTGCCTGCCTTGGACCCAACTTCTGCACCTGTAGGAATGAATACGCAGGTCCCTGCCGCCGAGCAGCCCTGAGCGTGTGCTAATGTGTGTCTAGACATCCTGCCCTCCCTCCTCTCCCCCAGATTTCCCTGGCCAACCCCCCCGCCTTTGTTCCCAGCTCCAGATGGAAGAGGAAGTGTTGAAAGGCAGCCCCGAGGAAATGGTGTTAATGTCACTCACAGCCCGATTATGTCACAGCGTGGCTGCGTGTTTGGTGCCCGGCAATAAACTGCATTTCTTGTCCCCCTCAGGGGCCTGTAAGGCACAGCCCAGAGCATTCCCAGCCTCAGGCTTGGTTTCTCCACATGGAAACTGAAGCTGGAAGGGCTCAGCAGGGTCGAGGCTGGGTTCCTTAGAGTGGGAGCTTTGCCAGTGCTCACACTCAGAGCCAGGAGCACTCCTGGATCCTGCAGCACTGCCTGGCTTATTAACCATGGCCCCATATACCTGTTTGTTGCATCAAATACCTTCTGAATTCACACCTGAGTCATGGTGAGGGAGTTAAAAATCCAGCGTAGTGATATGAGAGGGATTCCTCAGGTTTCTGGATTGCAGGACAGTTTGGATGAAGCTTGCAGAGGTGAACTCTCTGTGGTCCTACCTGGTTTTGGTGCTGATGGGATTTTTAAAATCCCAATGAAATACTGAAAAAAACCCCCAATATTTTAAAGGTAAACAAAACAAGCCCAGAAAAAAAATGTTTTACATAAAAATTTCTATTTCCCTCTTCTTAGTAATCTCTTTTAATGGCTATCTCACATAAACACTGTGGCTCATGAACTCCACTTAATTTATCAGGTATTTTGATCAGTAACCTAAAATCCCACAAACACCCTCCAATTGTTTCCTTTCTTTTCTAGAGCTGGCAGGTGAAGGGGGCTGTTTCACTGGTCGTGGTGCATGGAAAGAGCCTGCTCAACTCTAGATTTCACTGGAGATTTAGGTGACTTCAGTAACGCTGGGACAGTATTCCAGTGCTGAGCTGAGGTGGATTTCCATGGGAATGAGCTGCTTAAATTCCGTGCAAGGGAGCAAATTGCAGGATGTGCTGTAACAGGAGAGTGGCTGAGGAGACCTTTGTGGGTCACCTTCCACCGAGGGTCGCAGATCAGCCAACACAGCAATTTCTTGATGTGTCTGAGTCCTTAGAGTGGTTATTTCTCTGTTTCCTACTGGCAAAATGAAGATTTGCTATTATTTCCTCAGAATTAAGATGAAGTTCATAAGTTTGACCTACATTAAAGGAAAAGAGGGATATATAAGAAATGCCAGTAATGCAACACCAAAGGGGTTGTGTGTGTGGTTTATTTTGTGTGACTTGGTGCTAAAAGGTGGGCCCGTGTGTTCATTTGGAGAGAAAAGCTTTTCTTGTTCATAATTAGTAATTTTCTAAAGATTATCAGATCTGCCTAGCATCTTTTGGAGATAGATAAATAATTTCCTTACAGGATGAGAAGACAAGTGATTTATGTTTGCTGTTTGCCTCTTACACCTTGTTCTGTGCTGCATTGCTAAAGGTTTAGAAAAGGAGCGATGCCCTCAGGAATCAGCCACAACTCCTGGAAAGGCTCAGCTCTGCGTTGTTCAGCTTTTCCCAAATTCCTGCTTTTAATGAGCCCCTTGGGGAGGCAGCAATGGGGGACCCCACACCTTTCAGGAGGAGCTGGGGGCTTCCTCACTGGTGCAGCCAGGGAAGGTAAATCCAAGGGTTAACCAAATGCAGAGCTCAGAGGGGCAGAAAGGGAGTGTGGGGTGAGCCAGGCCATGGGGGAGGTTTGCTTGTCATTTTTGGGGCAGCACAGAGGTGCCTCAGGTGTAGTAAGCAAAGGCAAGATGCTGCAGACAGAGGCACAGTGGTAGATCAGGTGGGGAATTGATAATTTCAGATTTAGAGACAGTTTGTGTCCTCCTTGCATCACAGGTAGGGCTCAAATCCATCTGAACAGGCCCTGCTTTGCTGAATCACTGAAGAAATTGTCCTAAAGTCTTGTGATTGTCTGTGCCAGAGGCAGCCAGGAGCTGCCCCTGGATGTGTCCAAAGCCAGGCTGGACGGGGCCCGGAGCAGCCTGAGATGGTGGAAGGTGTCCCTGCCCGTGGCAGGGGTGGAACTAAAGGATCTTTGAGGCCCTTCCAACCCAAACCATCCTGTGATTGTACAATTCAGAGCTTTTTAATAACAGCCCATCCACCCTTTGACAGCACCTCTGGGTCTCCTCTTCGCACGCAATTCCCCCAACCATCAGATTCTCCCTTTTGTTATTCCCCTTGAAAAATCCCGCTCGTTTGCCAGCGTGTGTCTGAGGCAGAGCTGGGGACCAGGACAAGTTGTGATGGCTGTGGGGACCACGCCGGCTAGTGCCTGCTCCGCGAAATGCACTCCTGCCCTCGCAGCTGCGTCCTCTTCCCTCTCCCCCTCTCCCAGTGCCCCGCGCTGCCGTTTGTGCGCAATTAGAGAGGAGAAAATTTACGAGTAAATCATGGCAATTAAGGATGTCTCCAGAGCAGATGGATACTATTAAGCTGCGCTTCTGAGCCTGCAGTAGTTTTCCAGCGCTCGGGACAAAGTTTGGAGTAGTTGGATTTGCAGGCGTGTGTTGATGTGGCAGTCGCACAGAGCATGGCAATTGTCAGGGAAGAGCCAGACCAAGCCTAGGAAAGAGAGAACATATTTTATTTCATCTTCAGGTTAGGAATAAATCCGTTTCGACAGACAGATCAAAAAATTACCCCCAGACTGAGAGCACAACAAACCAAAACTGACAAAATCCCCAACTCACCTTTTTTCTGTCCCCACAGCTTTTGACACTCTCTGTAAATAAAAACCACTTCCCCAGCCCCTGCACAATCAGATATTGCCAAAGTGCTGGATGCCTCTGGGAGGATCCTCTGGAGATTTTTCAGCTGCCAATCATTTCTCTGAGTCTCCTTAGGGCTCACAGTTTTGGGTCAGTTTGATAGCTTGAACGTGGCACTGTGCTGCCCATCCACCCCTCAATGGCACCGTTATATCAGTTTATCTCAGTTTTATAACAGTTATAGCCACTTTAATAACGGCTCATCCCCTTTTATAGCAGTTTATACCCACTCCTGACAGAAGGGAATGCATTCACTCCTGGCTGAATTTGAAAAAAAAAACCAAAGAAATAATGGGATTCAAAATGTTAATCAAGTGGAGAATTATTTCATTTCATTGTGGGGTTCTTAACTGGGGAAACCTCTCCTTAAATAAATACCTTGTGAGTGAGTGGAAGGTGTCCCTGCCCAAGGCAGGGGGTGGAACGAGGTGATCCCTGAGGTCCCTCCAACCCAAACTATCCCAAGAGTCTGTGAAGTATCTGTCCTGCAACACCAGGCCGTGGAGACGAGCACAGAGGGCTTTGGCCAGGGCTGCTGTGTGCTCTCTCTGCTCCTGTGTGTGCTCCCAGAACCACTGTGTGTTCCTCTGTTTGTTTGGATATTTCAGCCCAGCCCCTGGGGCTTGCTCAGCCTCGCACAGCAGCTCATCCATTGTACAACAATTTTCAGCCTCAGCTGGAAGACGAGTCCAAGAGCTGAATCAGAAGGAGAAAAGTAATGCTCAGAGAATAACTCCAGGGAATGCTGGACATGCCAGAGATCAGAGGGAGCTCCACAAGAGTTTAAGAAGCACAGAAGACATGACAGCTCTGGATAGCAGAATTTCAAATAACCTTTCTGGCAAACAGCAGCTGTCAAAACTCTTCAGCACTCATTTTAAAATCTTCCACGCAGATCTCACTTTTCTGCCAAGACAAACTTTCTCCCTTTGAAAAGCAGAGGGAGTTTTGAAGGAGCCTTTCTCCCATTATTCAGTTATTGTGATTGATTCCCACGTCACCCAGGGCACCGTGCCCTTGGCTTTTGTTGTACCCATCGTGACAGGCAGAGCAGATGAGGCAGCAGAGGATCTGTCAGTGTCTCCAGTGGGACAGAGTTCATCCTGTTGCTTGTGCACAAATGGAGCCACAGCAGGACTAACAGGATGATTCAGTTCCTCTGCATGGCACTGGTGGGGAACTTGAAAACCTAAAAAAATCATGTTTATGAAACCTTTTCCTTCTAACTCCAGTTGATCTAATTAATTACATGATTCCTACCCACCAAATCTGCCTCTGTGATGTCTTGTGTCATCACATCCCCAAAGCTGTGCTACTGTGACATCAGTCTGGCTCTGTAGGAAATACAAAAACTTGTAAAGGAAGGTACAGAAGTTACATAAGGGCTGAGAAAATGCTTCAGACCAAGAACATATATTGGTTTAGTATATTTAATTTGTTAAAGAAAATATTGAGAGGTGAAGTAAAAATGTAAATATATTACTGGGGGGAAAATACTGAGCTATGTGGAGCTTCTCAATTAGAAAGAGCAGATAGATCTGAAGCTGAACCAATTTGTGTGAGAAACTCTGTGCTGCTGGATTTGTTTCTATGCAAAGCCTTTCTAGAAGAGACCTTTTAGGCGAGCACAAATTGCTTTATTGGGAATAATGAGGTGAAGTGTAGTGCCTGGCCCCTGTGAGGTGTGGGCGTAGGTGATCCAGTGATCCCCCTGGTCGCCAGGGCTTTGTGGCTGCCCACAGCAGAGAGTGGGACTGGGGCAGAGGCTGAGTGACATGCCTGAGGTGACACAGTGCAGGAGGGACCCCAAACCTCTGTCTCCTCCTGCCTGACTCCCCTGTGTGCTGCCCTGGCTCTCCAAACTTCATCTTCTCCTGCACACATCCTGCTGGGACACTGACAAAGGAGAGGCAGTGAAGGGGAGCAGCCAGAAGGGCTGAGGTAGTTTCCTGCCCACTTGATGATTTTCTGAGCTATGGGGCTGCCATCCTGTCCTTATAGAGAGTGGAAAACCCTGAGTGTTGGGCTGATCATCACATCGTGTGATGCTGGCTGGAAGGTCAGCTGGGATTCCTGCAGGTCTGCACCCCTGACAGCCCCCAGAGACCCTCGCAGGGCTTGGGCTGCTCCTGGCTGCGACAGAAAATGTGTCAGAGCAACACGTGCTGCACACAGCACCTGTGAGTCTTTATTGACACACAGCCAGTGGGGAAACTGAGGCACGGGACGACGTTTGACTTGTTACAGCAGGTCCTCCCCAGATCTGCACACAGCAACTTCCTTCACATGGACTTTTCTGTAACATCTTCTGACTTCTGATCCTGACAGGAAATCTGGGACTTCCTCAGCAGAAAGGTTGGACTTGATGATCTGGAAAGTCTTTTCCAACCTAGGTCATTCTGAGATTAGCTCATTCTGTAAAAGAAGGAGTCGAGCTGAGAACAGAAGAGTCAGATTTTTACAAGCCACCATGACTGAGGACCTGGGATTAGTTTGCAGAGAGTTTGTGGATGACTTAAGCCATTTCTATTTTCTTTGCAGCTATTTCCCATATCTCAAAAATGAAAGCTGCCAGACTTGCCTGACAAATGAAGTGCCAGTGCCAAATAATATGTGGTAAATAATCACCTTATTTTCTGTTTGGCAGAAAGGCACTTTCTTTTTCTTGTTTTAAAGTTAATTGATGCTTGGAATTTTATGTATTTCAACTCTCCAAAGGATCAGTGTCTGTGAAGTCACAGCCCATAGAATTATGTAATACAATCATGGAATGGTTTAGGTTGGAAGGGATCTTCAAGCCCATCTCATCCCACCCACTGCCATGGGCAGGGACACCTTGCACTGTCCCAGGGTCCTCCAAGATCCATCCAAACTGACCCTGGACACTTCCAGGGATGCAGGGGCAGCCACAGCTTCTCTGGGCACCCTGTCCCAGAGCCTCCCCACCCTCAGAGAGAAGAATCCCTCTGCTTTACCCCATATTTCCACTCTCAATCTCCACAACTTCCCAACCAAAGACCAGGTTTCAGTTCTGGAAACAGAAAGCACTCACGGAGCACAGCCCTGGTGAACCAGGCTGAAGATGGATCTTTTTGTGGGAGTTTTGCTGCCTGTACTGGGCCAGGGGCTGAGCACTACCAGCCACATCCCAGCTCCACAGGGTTCTTCTCATGAATTCCTCACATCAGACTATTAATAGTGAATAGTTTTGTCTTCGTGTCATGCACAACAATATTCACCAGTTTCTCAAAAGATGCTTCAAAGCCTGACAGGCATCACCAGAGCTGTTGTTTTCTTTCCATTTCTTTTTGTAAACTGACTGAAGGCCAATATCAATATTTATCTAGAGTGAGGGAAGTGTTTTGCTGCCAGGAATTTGAGTGCACTGTTTTCTTCTGACTATAAATGGGGCAATTACTAATGAGGATATTTCTAAAATGAATGAGTGGAACATTAACTTCCCCTTAGCCCCAGCCTCAAGTCACCCCACAAATAACTCTTTATATATTTTGATCTGATGGTTAAGTTGCAGGTTCCATTAAAAAAACAGGATTTCATGATGATATTTTGGGTATTGCTATCCTTCAGCTCTAAGTATCTGGTTATTTTGTCCATGTTAACGGTTGTTACTGGTTTTGTTTCTTCTGTGTTCTTCACTTGGAGCAACAGAAAAAAGATTTTTTTAATTACAGATCATTGAAAAATCTGAAAGGTATCTCAGGGAATGGTTTAACCAGCCCCATGCCCAGGGCTAAATTTGCTGTATCTAAACTGTTCTCTGGTAACAGCCCAACCTGCTTGGAAACTGCAACCCTGGCAAATCTACAGCTTCCCTAAATTATTCAGGAAACACTTTATTCCTTTCTTTTTGCAATTCCCTTCCACATATTTGAGCACTGTTATCACATCTTCCCCTTTGACTTCTCCAGGCTTAAATGGGCCGAGTCTCTTCCATCTTTCATCACAGGTCACATTCTCCAGGGCTCGGATCACTCCTTTCTCTTTGCTTTGGAGCTTTTCCAGCTGATTTTCCTGTCTTTTTTGATGTGTGGTGCTCCCAGCCGAGGAGTTCTGCCAGCTGCAGTGGTGTGAGCAGCCTGGCAGGTGATCCATCAGCTCCCACAAAACAATCAGGAGATGTCAAACAGGGGCTGATGCCTGCATGGCATCGCTCCTGTCCCATTGTGACTGTCCCTGTGCCGTGCCCTCGTGGGCACCGACAGCCCCAGGGAGCCCTGGCTCCCTCTGTACCTGCATTTTGGCACCTGTGCTGTGACTCATTTCCTACAGGGGGAGGTTTGATGGGTTCCAAACCTCCTCCTTTGTGGCCATCCATCACTATTAACCCACCACGCCAAACCCAAACGTTCTTTGATGATAGCTCATGGCCCTGGGGAGGAGAAGATTGGAAGCAAAAATGGAGAGAATGAGGCGTTCATTAATTATCCCATAGCAACTTGGTGGGAGGCTGGATATTTTCCTAAACTCCCAAGCTGTTTTGTGCACACATCCTCCCCCACATTTTTGCCTGCTTGGTCCACAATTTCCATCCCTCTGCTGAACTCTTGGTGCTGCCAGTTGCCGAGGTAAGATCCTGCAAATCCTCCCCGGCTGCTGAAACCCGGGTCAGTCCTATGAATCACTCGGGCTGAGAGCAGTTCTCCCATGCCAAGATGCTGGCGATGGATAGACTTTAATGGAAGCTGTGACTTCACATATTTACACGTATAGATCAGCCTCCAGCTGGGGAAGGATTCCCTCTCCTCTATCAGCTCAGCTGGGGCTGTGATCTCACCACATTTGGCTTTCTCATGGACCACCTCCAAGTCAATCCCGGATTACTGTGGGAAGCTGTGCTGTAGGAATAGCCCTCCTCCATCCAGCTCCCCAGCCAGCCCCTTCCTGTAAAGTTTGCACAGGGTCTCTATAAACCACCCTGCTCGTGGCAGGGGATTGGGGTCAAGTCCCTCAACACCAGTATCCCAGATCCCGTAACTCCTGCCTGTAAAGCAGCAACTTAACCCAGCAGTTCCACTTCCCTTTCTGAAACACTGACCTAAAGCTGCTAAATGAGTTCCTGATTTCCTATAAAAATCGCTGTATTAGGAGCAAAGTCAGAGCAGCCAGAGCCCAAAGAGGCAATGCCAGATTTCTAACACGCTTCCCTAAAGCTCACCATAAATCCCTTTTTGAATAACACCCTGGAGGATGGGGATGATCCAGGCAAGAAGGAGTCTGAAGTTCTCTGTCCTCTGCCCTGTGCTGTCCCTGAGCTCCTGTTGGATGTGAAGCTCTTCCTTACCTTCCTCCTTGTGCAGTTTATCAGGCATTTAAAACAGAAAAATGATGCAATTGTTAAGCATTTTGTTTCTTTAGGTATCTAATGTGATGTACAGGGTAGGCACTCTGCCCTGACCAGGTGAGACCTCACCTGCATTGTAACTGAAGGGGCTGACAAGAACCATGGAGAGAGGCTGTTTACAGGGGCCTGGAGTGCCAGGACCCAGGGAATGGCTCCCACTGCCAGAGGACAGGGCTGGATGGGATATTGGGAATTAGGAATTGTTCCCTGGCAGGGTGGGCAGGCCCTGGCACAGGGTGCCCAGAGCAGCTGCGGCTGCCCCTGGATCCCTGGCAGTGCCCAGGGCCAGGCTGGACACTGGGGCTGGAGCAGCCTGGGACAGTGGGAGGTGTCCCTGCCATGGCAGGGGGGGGATGAGATGAATCTCAGGTCCCTTCCAACCCCACCATTCCATGATTCTATGAAAACACCTCTGTGATTCTGTGTATTTGCCAAAGGCTGGAAGCTGATGCTTTCTCCACACAGGAGGCACTTTATGTGTATCTGGAACAGCCTTGGCTTCCCCTGGCTGTAAAACACAACATCCTTCCCTGCTCCTACTGCCACGGCTGGTGCCTGGCTCTGAGCTGCTCAGGGCAGCTGCTGCATGTTCTGGGAGGCCACAGGCATTTGCTGGAATTCCCAGGGATTATCACTGAGGCTGGGGAAGAACCAGGGCCTGGTTCAGACAGTGATGGCTTCTTCACTTGATACAAGCTTGGTCTCCAGCCCAGAACCCTCTCTGAGCCCACCAGAGCTGATAATGTCCCAGAGCTGAAGAAATAGATGAAAACACATGTAGTTAAGTTGTCCTGCCGTGGTAAAGCTCCTCTGCCATCCACAGGAGCAGGCATGAGCCTTGTCAGGGATGAAAAGGGGCTGCCACCTCCTCAGGAGGGCTCCCTGGAAGAGCAGCAATACAGAAAACAAGGCATAATCTTGTGATTCACCCTCTGAACTCCCCAGGGTCTCAGCCAGGCCTGAGTCACTGCATGTGCAAAGGCAGATTAATTGGAAAGCGTTTATTAATAATTTCAGAATAGGCTGACCCTTGGCAATGTGCTCATCCCTGGCAGGTTTTTCACACCAGCCATTCAGCCAGGACAACTCCAACATGTGACATTTCACAGAGGTTCTTGCCTGCTCCCAGAGTGGGAAATAATGCAAAGAAATGCACCAGCCTGAGGGGAAGGAAATGCAAAGCACACAAACTCACACTGTCTCTGTTCCTAAATCCTCACACAGTGTTTGCCAGCACTGGGGCTAAACCTTGGAGCTTTCCTGAGGATCCAGCTGGAGCTGCTCCATGCTTTAGCTCCTCTCAAACCCAGACATTTGGTCATCTGGGAAGTTGGAATCTGCTGCAAAAAGCAGGAGAGCACCCTCTGTGCTTTACCTATGGGAGACTGCACTCCACAGGATGACTGACTTCCCTTGAAACTGGGAGAAACTGGGGCTGAGCATTGTGGATCAAGCTTAAGTTGCACTTGCAAGGGTATTTTTTTCCCAAATTGAGGTTTGGAGGCATCTCATGGTCACTTGGAGATTTTCTGAGATCGTGGAATCACAGAATGGCCTGGGTTGGGCAGGACCTTAAAGATGATCCTGTTCCAACTCCTCTTCCAGGGGCAGGGACACCTTCCACTATCCCAGGTTGTTTCCCAGGCCCAGGAAATGCCAGCAGGTCTCTGTTTTCCCAGCTCCAGCTCTGGTTGATATAAATGGTTCTGCAGAAACAACAGTGCAACAGCCTGAGGTGTGTTTGCAGTCAGCTGCTCAGAAAAGCCTGTGCATTAAATGTGTACTCCAGGCACTCTGAGTGCTCTTCTCTTCTGGGAAAGGTGTTAAACTCTGCATAAACTTCCTCATGGACAGGAAGTTTGCATCTTCTTAACCACCTGTAATTAGCAGAGCCCATTAGCACTGCAAGCAGCTGGAGCCAAACTCTGTAGTCTTTGCACTGCTGTGTCCTGGGTTTGAGCTTGGCTCTGCTCCCTCCCCCTGCTCAGAGCAGCCTCATTGCAGAGGAATAGATCAACCAGTCCTGGGGCACGTCGGGGCAGAGGAGAGGGCAGGATCCCTTCTTATGCTTCACTGTTGGCAGAGCAATATTTAAACCACACTGGCATTCTTTGTGCTTTCTGTTCTTATTGGATTTTGAATAGTCAAGGATAGGTGAAGCTCTCTATTTTTTATTATTGTTGTTGTTTCATTTAGAACTTTAGAGAGGAAGGGGTTTCTAGGGTGAGTTTAGAAGCTGGTTCAAAGCAGACCCCAAAACTGCTTCCAAGCTTTAAAAAAAAATATTATCACTTCCCTCTCCAAGTGGTGGATGATGAATATGACAAACCCTTCCCTATCACACAACAATCTCTCTCAAACTCTGTTTCCTTAATGACGTTTTGTTTCACTGGCAGCTCTCCCATTTCCATCTCCTCCAGGGACACCATTTTCTCTGCCTCCCCAGTGCCTCAGGGACTGTGTTATCACGATCAAGCGAGGAGGAAATTACAAAAATGGCATCCTGTAATATTTCATGCAGGAATCAAATGCTGCTTCACCATGAAGTCATCGGGTTTAGTCTATAAAATTCATTGCACTTCAGGAGTTGGTTTCAGCTCCTGGACACCACTTTTAGACTGGCAAATAGAAGTGATCTGGTCCCACTTTGAAGAGAACTCCATGGTTTTGTGTCACAGCTGTCAGAAATCCCCTCCAGAGGTTTGAGGTGTGTCTTTCAGTCCAGGCAGTGACAGATGGGATTTGGCTCCTCATTCCCTGCATCCCTGTGGCTCTGGGCCCAGCAATGTGCAGGGGGATGCTGACAGTGATCCCTGCCTGTGGAAAGGTGTCCTTTTTGGAAAGGCATTTTAACTAAATCCTCTTGTTCAAGGCACAGAGAAGTTCCCAGTTGCTCTTGGCTGAAGGGTGGGGACCAGAGGTCTGTGCCTGGATCTCCACTGCCAGAGGAATGAGGCAGTGAGGACACCAAATAATTCCAGTTGGGATCTCCAGCCAGACTGACCTGAGAACAGTGAGCAGGGGGCAGGGATCTCCCCTGGCACAAACACCAGGGCTCATCTGAGGGGCCTCCAGGGCCCTTTCCCCAGGATTTCCAGATTCTCCCAGGTTCTCCCAGGCTGATCTCAGACTGCCCAGCCTGAGCTGTGAGTTATGGAGAAATCCTGGAGGCAGCCAGTGCCCCTGTGCCTGGGCAGATGCTGAGGCAGAGGAAGGGTTTGTATTGGGCTTCCCCAGACCCAGGGTAACATTTCAGCTGCTGCCTTTAAGCCACACGTTCAAAGTTCCCCATCTGGATCAGTCCAAATTTTTCACTTGCTATAAATAGGCAGCACTGGCTTCCTGTGGGCAGTCTGGCTGGACTGGTTTCTCACTGAGGACAATGAATTCTGGAGGCAATCACATTTGCTGATATCCCTGATGAGTCTGTCAGTAGCTGATGCTGGTACTTGGATCTGTTCCATGTCTGTCAGGCAAAAGCTCCGAGTTCATTTCCCCCAGGCACAGAGCCAGACCTAAGGACAGACAGGAGTGCAGACACTCTAAAGGGATACCAGGGCAGAGTCCCACCAGCCCCACCCCCTCAGATCCACCCCAAATTCAGTTATTTGCAGGGAAAAGGCACATTCAGCACCCTGCTTTCCGTGCCAGCTGCCAGATGAACTCCAGCCCTGCTGCTGAGCTTTACCTTGGAATGCAGATTGAAAAGGACAGCTGATGTGTTTAATTCTCTGCTGAATAACATGGAAGAGAAGATTTTTAGCAGGGGTTCAAGCCTAGGCCAGGCAGGCAGTCCCCAGCAGCTCCATCTGTAATGTTTCATGGGCAGCATGTGAATTCATCTGAAATCTGAGTTTGAAACTACTGAGGGCCAAAACAACAAATAAACTTTTTGAAAATCTTTACTCCTTTTGTAGCTAAAACTCAGAATTTGCAGCCTGGGAAATGCACATGCCAGGAACACTGGCACAGCTGGAGCCACGGCTTTTTCTCTTCTTTTTTTCCAGTCCCTCAGGGGTGAGTGAATGTGAACAAAGCTGTGAGAAGCCTGACTTTGTGTCCCTCCTCTCATTCCTGTCAGAGTCATCTGAAGAAGGTTCACCTTCCAGCTCTTTGAGGTTCTACACTACGTTCTGCAGGATTTGGGCTTCATCTCTGGAGTTTTGGGCTAACTCCTTCCATGGGTAATCCAGATAGAAAAGTGGGGAGCAGCTCACTGAGGGTCAGTGGAGGGACTGCTCAGGGGATGAGATTTGGCTTCCCACTTTCTTCTCCGGGTATCCTGCGGCAGAGGAGGGCCCGTGGCACTCAGAGCCCCTGGGTGATGCTGTTTCCTCTGGCTCACACGCTGGTGTGTGTGGTGAGAGATGGGAGCAGGGAGCCCTCCAGGCACAGGAGGAAATGTGTGAGCTGCTGGAGGGCTGCCAGGGCTGCTCCCGAGTCTCCTACAATTAACAGCCAGTGTCTTGCTGCCATGAATAATCCCAGCTCTCAGGCTGGGATTGTTGGAGCAGCTCCGGTGAAAGTTGCCCCCACGCTGGTTTCCTTTCAATCCAAAGGGTGATTCCCTGACTGTTAGCAGCTATTTCTTTTGGTCTGCCCTGCTTCTCTTCTAATTGTGTGTTTAAATACATCCTCCACCTGGGGAAGATTTCATAGAGTGAGGGGAAGGAAGAAGATCAAAGGAAAATAAATTCTGTGGCTGCAGGAAGGGAAGAAGAGCAGCCTGGGCTGTAGGCTTTACTGACCATGTAATATATGCAATTATGCACCCCCAAGTGCACACAAAGACTGTATTAATATTTTCAAGTGTGCCAAGTTCCACTCCTGTGTTCAGTGATGTGACCAGCAGCTTCCAGTGGGTTAGAGGCAGGAAAAGAAGGGAAATAGTATTTTTCTTCCTCATTTTGGATGATGTAGGGAGCAGAAATGTGTAAATGTGATTTTTAACATGGTGTTTTTCTTGAATATGTGTTTGAGGCAACCTGAGCCGCACTCCATGAGTTCCTTATCAGTCTCTTGAGGTTCAACAGGACCAAGCTCAAGGTGCTGCTCTTGGTTGGGGCAACCCCCGGGGTCAATCCAGGCTGGGATGAGCAGCTGGAGCAGCCCTGGGAGAGGGACCTGGGGGTGCTGTGGGTGAGAGCTGGGCCTGCCCCAGCCCTGAACCCCCTGCCCTGGGCTGGGCCCCAGCGTGGGCAGCAGGGGAGGGGATTCTGCCCCTGTGTCTCACTCACACACGCTGCGGCTCAGGGTTCCACGCCAGGAACAACAGAGCTGCGCAGTCCTTTGCTGCCCGCAAATCCTCGGCTTTGGGGGGCGGAGTGGAAGCAGAGAGCGCTGTGAATCAAAGCTTGCCACCTCGTGGACACGGCGAGCGCTCTGCCTGCCTCTGGGACAGCGAAATCCCGCGGGTGTGGAAGTGCCCGGGCACGAACTTCAAGAATGAAAAGGGAAAAAGAGGCACGAGAAAGGGATGGGAGCTGCAGCTCACCAAGGCTGGGCTGCTCAATTTATCCCTTTATGTTTGTGTGTGGTGCTGAGCTTGTGAAAACCGTGGTACAGCAGGTGCCAATAATGCCAGTATCCATCCATCCATCCATCCATCCATCCATCCATCCATCCATCCATCCATCCATCCATCCATCCTCTATTTTCTCAGCCCCACCTACACAGTGCTGGTGCCCCGTCCCCTCCCACTGCACAGTTCCCAGCAACAGATTCCACACCTGAGGGAAAACACACCTGCCCAGGTGATGCCAGACTGAGGGTGTTATAAATTTTATTGATTTTGTTATAGATTTTTAATAAATCTTTGTTCGTAGATTTTTAACAAATAAGAATGGGAAAAAAATCCCATGGTAAGAAAAATAAAAAAAAATTCTGTAACAATGGGGTTTCAACAAGGGACTGAACCATGGGCACTTGAGGCATCACAGGCACGTGTGCTAGAGGAAGATCCCTGCTCAGAGCTTTTCCTCTGGATTAGGAAATCCAGATTTCCTGAACAAATCCTACTCTGGCAGTGAAAAATACTGCTGAGATGATGGGAACCTGCCTGGGTTTTCTACCTGGAATCAAAGCAAAACAGCATACAAAGTAAAATATTTGTAATTTTCTTTATTTTATCTGCTTTTTTAAGATAAGCCCATCATTTGTGGTGGATGTCTGAACAGTCATTTGTGCAGTCTCAATACAGCTTTACTGGTCTGGCTGTATGATAACACCTCTCAGAGTCCCCCAAATCAGTCCAGGCTGCCAATCCTGCTCTGTGAAATTGGAATTTCCCCCCATTCACCAGGAACTCCACTCTCAGAGCAGGAACCAGGCCTACAGTGAGCAGCTGTTGTTCTGTAGCTCTGGCAGGTCTCAGTGACACCCTGTGGACAGGCACGGGGTGCTCACAGGCTGGGGAGCAGTGACAGGGGCACAGGGACACTGCTCTCAGACACAGCTCGAGAAGCCCCAGGCTCAGTGCAACTGGAGAGGAAATCACTGCTCTTCTTTCTGACAGGAGCTATAAAC
Source organism: Promerops cafer (assembly GCA_013398275.1). Classification (NCBI taxonomy): domain Eukaryota; kingdom Metazoa; phylum Chordata; class Aves; order Passeriformes; family Nectariniidae; genus Promerops; species Promerops cafer. The sequence continues at coordinate 528,584 of VZSE01009162.1, read as the reverse complement.
ATGGGGTTTATTCCAAAATAAGGTCAGTAACATACTCCTGCAAGCTTCAGAAAACTTTCAAATCCCACAGAAGACAACAGTGGAGTAGAAAGCAGCCAACAAGCCAAGGAGGTTGTTGTATCTTTGCCAACAAATACTCCTTTGACTTTCTTGCTGGAGCTGGAATCTGCATCCAGCATCCCCCCAATTATTGGTACCTAGACATTAATTTTAAAACATGCACAGGCATCATACAGGATGCAACCTCATCCCTAATACAATATGATTTAACTCCTCTGAACATTACAAGTCATTTATTTTCTGGTCTGGTTAAGCCTGACTTGCCTGAAACTCAGACCAGGTGTCTCAGATTAATGCAGTTCCCCCTCCCCACCTGGTGGAGTGGCAAAAATTGCCCTCAGATCACTCAGATCCAGGGATGGTACATTTGTCCTCAAGAGCAGAAGGTTGTTTCATCCCTCCCCTGCTGCTTTGCTCTTGACTTTGTGCATGGAAGAGCCACATTTTGGAGAACAAAGAGCAAACAGATTGGCCGTTGAGAAATAGAGGACAACGTTTATACAAACAGACCTGTTTTGGGTCCCCAGGGATGTGCAACCCGGCATCACCTCTGGGATTCAGAATAAGCCTCAATTTCTTGGGTCTTTTTGAGGTCTTTAAGAGCTGCCTGAACCTCCTGCAGCCTTTGTTGGTGTCGGCAAGGTGGGACATTGCATGAGCTGCCATCATCCCTCAGGGGGACCAGGACTTCTCTCCCTCCCAGCACAGCTCAGCAGCAGCAGAGCTTTTCCATCAGCTTTGGAGGCAAGAGGTGATTGCACCACACATGCAAATGAGATAAATCATTTAATCTAGGCTGGCATCACCCTAATTACAGCAGTGTCATCAACCTCCTTGCCTTCCAAAACCACAGAAAGTTTGAGGCCACATCAGGCAGAGCCCAGAGAGCTGCAGGGACAGGGAACCCCAAGGGCAACATGAATGTGTGAGGTGACTCCAAAAATTGAGTCCCCAGGCCAGGTGGTGATTTGAGCATACCCAGGTGGTGATTTGAACATCCCCTCCTGGCTGGGGATTCCCATCAGCCCCCCAGCATCAGCCCTGCCCTGGCACAGGCACTGGAACTGAGGTCTGTGGGAGTCCTTTCCACCCTGCACGGCTCTGAGAGCAGCTGGAGTAAAGGTTTGTGTGAGCTGGTTATAACCCATGGAAGGCTCACAGGCACACTGAATCAGGGAGGAGAATGCAGCTGCTGTCCCTGGACACTGCTACATCAGCTCTAGGTTGTTTTTCCCTTTTGAAGCAGCCAGGAATTGAATATCTGTCTCCCAGAGAGGTTCTCAGTGGTCACCAAATTGTAGTCTGCTGTCAGCACAGGCAGTTCCTGTTATCACTCACCTTTTATCAGGGCGTGCAAAGCAAGATGCAATCAATCCTAGCCAAAAGACTGGCAGCTTAAAATAAGCTTCAATCTCAGGATACAACCCATGCAAATGCAGCTGTAACCACCTGGAGGAGCATCAGCCCCTCAGCTCGTATTTTCAGTGTCTGCAGTGGCATCAACGTGCCCCTTTGGCTTGTCAGGCCACCACAACATGAGCCTGAAGCCAATTTCACACCTCTCAGAATCAGGGCCACTCCAAACCTGCTGGCACTGCTGCTGAAGCTCCATCACACAGATGACCCCACAACAAAAGAACCACCTTGCCCTGCAATATTGCACTGATGTCTGCAGCAAAACCCCAGGGGAGCCCTGGGAATCCACATCACACCTGGCACAGCAACCTCACCATTTGCAGGTGTCCCCTAATTAGTTCATTGCCTGAATGGGCAGCACCTATGTCCCAATAGGAGCTGGGATTGTCTGAGTGGTCACTCTGGCCCAGGTGATGTCTGGCCTGTTCAAGGCTTTCACTGAACCCAACACAACTGAAGATTTGTTGGAATTTTCCATTTGCTGCAGAGGAGACTTTAGTCTAAATCCTTGTAGTTCCTTTTATGTCTCTCTTCAGAAGACACCCTAAAATTACCAGCATTAACCCTGTTAGAAATACTTTGTCCCACCAATACCAGCTACCAAATTCTGTGACTTGCAGCTAAAGCTCCTCACCAATGAATCTCTTCCTTGTTCCCAGGACAAGAAAGTAATCTCCAAAGCCCTTTGAATAAGCCTGTGCTGTGCAGGGCTCAGGCTCACACGAGAGCTCTTGCAGATGTACTTAGTACAGAACTGCAGAGGCAGGTTGTTGCCTGAAATAAAATCTGCTTTTGCAGCAGAAATAACATATTTACACTGTATAATTCTTGCACTTTTATCTTTTATCTTTGACATCCTCTCCATACAGCTCTCTCCAAAATCCTACTACCAAGCACAGTCTCTTAATTACATCCATTTTTCTCACGGCATCTGCATTTCTTTTTAAATTCCACGGGTAGACTTGGCTCCTTTTACACTCTGTCTAGCTTAGCCAGGACAGCCAGACACATACCTGGACTCAGCCACGGAGCCCTGGAGTTTGGGTTCCTCTGGTTACATCAGTCAGTTTTGGGGACTGAAGATTCATAGAATGGCTGTGGTTGGAAGGAACCTCAAAGCCCATCCAGTGCCACCCCTGCCATGGCAGGGACACCTCCCACTGTCCCAGGCTGCTCCAGCCCCAGTGTCCAGCCTGGCCTTGGGCACTGCCAGGGATCCAGGGGCAGCCCCAGCTGCTCTGGGCACCCTGTGCCAGGGCCTGCCCCCCCTGCCAGGGAACAATTCCTAATTCCCAATATCCCATCCAGCCCTGCCCTCAGGCAGTGGGAGCCATTCCCTGGGTCCTGTCACTCGTGGTCATTGTAAACAGCCTCTCTCCATTTATCCTGTTGGCTCCCTCAGGTACTGGAAGGGATCCTGTATTATCCCACACTTTAGAAGCAACACAATTACCTTCCATAGCCTTTTTTTTTTTTTAAGATACAGCTTTTCCTCTTGCACCTTCTCCTCAGGCCATCAGCCTAGGATTACTTCTAGGCCTTAGTCCTGAAACAAGGAAAAGGAGCACCCACCATCTTCCTTGGGCATTACAGGAAATGCCTTCTCCCTCATTTTCTCACTATTGCCATCAAACCCTGACCTTAGCCACCCTGAACCCCACACCTTCCACATCCCTTACCACAGGAATTAGGGGATTTGCTCCTTTAAGGAGCAGGTATGGGAGCCTCCAGGCCAGCCCATTCGGGTTTAGTGGTGGGCGTGGGGCTGTGATGGGTCACACCTGTGGGGCTGGACGGGGTGAAAAACCCGGTGGGGTTAATCCTCGCTCAGTGTGTCCTTCCCCGCCGGAGAGGGCGGCTGAGATGCGGCTGGAGGGGAGCAGCACCAGGACCCGCGGTGAGTTTAGAGCCCGGTAGGGGTCGATCAGACACACTAGATGGCGGCAGCTCCTTAAATTTGTGCGTTTGGCGTGGAAAAAGGGGAGGATGAGGCTCCCACGTGGAAGCCGTAGCAGGAGCTGGGTGCTGCGACTCCCGGGGGTTCCTGCATCCCGAGGGCAGCCCCTGCCCGGGGTGTCCCTGCGGCTGAAAACAGCTCCTAGAGGGGTCCTTTTCTGAGCTGGATACCTGGAATATGTAATTTCTCAAGTAAGTGCTGCAGAGCTGCCTCTGAGTGCTCTGGACCTTCCCTGCTCCTCCAAACTGGGCTTTACTGGGGGGTCTGGGCTGTGTGTGCTCCCCGAGGTGCTGCTGTGCAGGAGTTGAGCTGAAAGCCCTTGAAAAAGGATCAAAGGTGTATAAATACCGTGTGTCTGTGTGGTTTCCAGCTGGGAACGCCAGGGGTCTGCAGTGCTGGACCAGCCGTGGGTTCTCAGCTCGCAGCCAAAATGTTCCAGCAGCCCTGGCTGCTGCTCTGTGATTTCTGCTGTGGTCAAGATTAATCTTTAGGTTATCAGTGATAGCTGCAGCCCGAGTGGGAAGTAGATTTGAGGGCTAATTTCAGGTTTGTGGCAGTGTAATTAAATCCCACCCGTTTAGGGCAAGGCATGTTGTTCCATCCCAAACCTACACAGGCTGGGTGGTTCCTGTCCCTCGCCTTCTGCCATGCCGATTCTCCACTTAGGACTAAGAATTCTTTCATGGGAGGGGCTGCCGGCGCTGTTAGCTGCTAATTTGACCAAAAGAATTAAGGGCTCAGGCTTTTCATACCCAAAGGGGCTTTAGGAGAGCTGGAGAGGGGTTTTGGACAAGGGCATGGAATGGTGGGACAAAGGGGAATGGATTCACACTGATAGAGGGCAGGGTTAGACTGGGTATTAGAAGGAAATTCTGCCCTGTGAGGGTGGGCAGGCCCTGGCACAGGGTGCCCAGAGCAGCTGGGGCTGCCCCTGGATCCCTGGCAGTGCCCAAGGCCAGGTTGGACAGGGCTTGGAGCAGCCTGGGACAGTGGAAGGTGTCCCTGCCCATGGCAGGGGTGGCACTGGATGAGATTTAAGGTTCTTTCCAACCCAAACCATTCTGCAATTCATGAGTTCTTTGGAAGCAAGCATCCAGCGGTAAGCGAGGGCATTTTGCAGCCATCTGTGGCCACCTTAAAGTCCTCTGCTGTGTAACAGGCTACTCCAAGTTTAACTTTGTCCTAATTGTGCTGCTTGGTAAATGGCAGCACTTACACACGCAGATTTGTCAGCCTTGCCTCCCGCCCTTCCCTGGAGTGGCTCTTTGTGGTGGAGCGTGTCCTGATACTGCTCCAGGGCAAAGCAGCTCCACGTGTGCCTGGTGCTGTGTGACCCCTGGCCATGTTCACTGTGTGAAATCAGTGCTGCCCAAACCCTCCCCTCGGCAGAGGCGGCAGGATTGTCATGTTATGCTATTTATAGACAGGGTATAAATGACTCGATGAAGGTCAGGTGAGAAAGTTGTGGCAAAGCTGGGAGGAAAATCAGCACTTGGTTCATGGGCAAGGAGAGGGAGGACGGCTGTGTTGGCTCAGACATCTCAATTCCCTTCCCACAGCTGTTGCTGTTAGAGTTGGCTCTTCCTTTTGCAGGCTGGTTCGTAGCTCAGGTGTTTCTCTCTGCTCTGCAGCTGTGATATATTTCAGGGGACGGGGCGTTTCTGAGCGCCCGCCTGCTGCGCTGCTCTGCTCTGCTCGGGTGCAAGGCTGGGAAGAGAGCAGCATCCTTCATTTGTGATTGGTGCTGGGATTGCTGGGAAACCTTTAGGAGCTGGGCAGATTGCTCATGCCTGATGTTTCAGACTCATCCGTGTAGCTTTGTGGCAGTGTGAAGTCACCCGGGCATGTCTATGAGCTGTAGTGGGTGACAGGAACCATGGTTCTTGCTGTTGCCATTCCTAAAGGAAGGAATGTGCTTCATTGCAGCTCCATTACATGGAAACTGCTTTTGCTGTAATGTTTTCCTGGTGTTAAAGCTGGCAGGTTGTGTCCTACTGAGTCCACAGATATGACAACACAACTTGGAAGTCACTTCCAAGGTTTGCAATCTGCAGCTCACCAGAGGGAATCTCTTCTGTGCTGCTCGTCCCACTTCTGAAGTGCTCACCCAGCCGTGCTGGGGGGGCTTTTTCATCCACGTTCTGCTTTTCATGGAGCAGCCCTGTGGAACTGGGGACAACTATTCCCCGGAGTTCATTTGTGCTCAGCCTCCTTTCCATCCATGCCGTGGTGCAGTTTAATTGGGATGTGGATTTTAACCTTTTTCTGAAATGTCATTTCCTTCCTGCTTTCCTGCTATCACACTCAGAAATGCTGCTGTCCTCTGGCTGCAGTTACTGAGCTGGGTCCTTTCTGGAAGGCAGAAGGGACCTTGTTAACAGCTACCTTTGTGCTTAATTAATGATCCAACGTGGTGAGGGAACTACTCCCTCCTGCCCAGAGCTGCTCTGTCAGTGTCCCCAAATCTGTGCTTTCTGCCAGTGTTAAAGTGGTGACTGTGCCTGATACCGACATAAATGGGACAAATATTGGTGGCTTGCTTGGAGCTCCTGATTCCCCTCGTGTGTCTGCTCTGTGAAACATTTGGAGGGCTGAGTGAAGGGAGGGAATGCAGGATAGTGAATTTGAGGCCTTTTTTTATTCCATTTGCTGAAGCCAGATGACTGGAATTAAATGTGACCTGTCTGAAAGCCAGCCTTGTTTCCAAATACTGCATGGGGAGCCGAGATCAGAAGACACATTACAAACATTGCAGTAGCATAACTTGAGGCAAGTGCAATCATTTACTTGACTAATGAATCCCCTGGGCTGCTAGCAAGAGAGAAAATCTCTCATTCATCTTCTTAATTTAATAAGCAGAGGGGTTGGCCTTAAGGGTAAATGAAATGAGTAGTGATCCCATGAATGTTTGAGCAAATTGATGTACAATAAGATAAGGGAGATCCAGCGAACGGCCTGCTTTGTTCTGAGAGATTGTCAGTGGGCTTTAGGGGAAAGGGACAGAAGCTGGAGCTGATGGCTCTGTGGAGCTCTCACCGCATTTCCCTCCCAGTCTTTCCGATCTGCGCAGGCTGGAACACGGGAATGTTGTTGGGATATCAAGTGAGCTGAGATCAGCGGTCAGGGCTGTTGTGCTTGGTGTGGCATGTGAGGCATCCATCAGAGAGCTTGAGAAAAGCTGCGAGCTGCGTTCCCTGCTGAGCCTGGCACGCCCGTGGGTACCCACAGCGAGTCGTTGCACCTTGGAAAGGTTCATGGAGGAGCTGGAGGATGCCTGTGCTTGTGGGAGCTAATGAGGCTCATTCTTGTCTTTCATGCTCTTAATTACTCCGGAGAACAAACCTGGGGTGTGAAACAATGAGGTGCTTTAATGGCCAGAAGGGGATTGCTGCTTCTGCCACCACAGCAATTACTGAGAGATCACTTGAGTGCTTTGTGCATCGGGGAAACTGAGGCAGAGATTAAATCATAACACTGCTGTAGATAATAAAAACAGGGTAAGGAAGCTTCTGACACAGGCAATAAACTTGGTAATTTTTTAAACAAAACCCCCAGAAGGGAATGTGGCTTAAACTCCTATTAAACCGTGAACCATATGAAGTGACTTTTGGGAGGCTGACTGAAGTATAAAGACGTTGAAAATGGGAATGCTTGTTCTTGGCTTTTGTTTGAGAGAAGATTTTAGGATTAGATGGTCCATTACTATTGAATGCACTTTGATAAGTACAGTCTTCCAAGGCCCTTTATGACGAACGCACAATGGAGAGCAGCAAACTGAGTTATCAAAAAATGAATGGCTTTTGGAGTGTCATGAATCTCAGAGCTCTTGAGATCAAACTGGGAGGTCAGGGGCTCTGTTACTGGAGGTAAAGCATACAGTTATAATGACGATCATTTATTTCATTGGAATCTGAAATAATTACATTTGTCAATTCTGCCTAATTTGATGGGATGGAGGCAAAAGAATATGGATTTATGTTTTGAATCCTCATGTATATGCATTAGTGTAGGTCTGTCATAAGAATGTTTATAGCAGAGTGCTTTTGGATTCTGGCCAGTATTTGCAGGGCTGCTCTCCCAGAGCTTGGTGACTTTAATAAGAATGTGTAGAAAATTGCTCCTTTTAATTGAGGTAAATAGTTGTCATTTTGGCATAATGTGAGCTGAATTGTTCTATTTTGGGCCCCAAACTGCAGTTCTGAACATACCAAGGATTAAAAAACCTTGGAAAACCTCAGTATTGCAGCATTTTTGATAGCACAAAGCAGAATTGCTCACAAGCACCACGTTGGTGACTGGGTTTGCTGTGAACACACACGGATTCTTGTCACTTGGAAATCAAGCCAAGAGCCAGCTCTCGTGCCCTGAGTTCAATGTTGAAACAATGAAAACCAGAGTGAATTGGGCTGTTAATGCCTTGTGCCCTTTGCAGTCTTGGAGCTGTGTGAGATGGATGTTGTAGGAAGCATTTTTAGTCACAGGAGAGAAAACAATAACCAGGTGTTTGGGTTCCAGTGGGCTGGGGCAGGGAGGAAACTCACAAAGGGGAACAGCCTCATTTCCACTGCAATTAACTAAGAGGCTTGACATTAAATGTCTGAGCTGTCAAACCTGTCAGGGAGCTAAAAGGTTTAGGCAGATATGGTGTGGTCAGGGCTTCTGCTGTTTCAGGGAGCAGATGGCACCAGGGGCTGAAACAACCCCTTCAAGGTGTACGGTGCTTCCTGAGCTGAGAGGTGACTCTGAAGTGGGCAGTGAAGGCCAGTCCCATCCCCAAATCATATTTCAGACATGAGCACTGCTCAGGGAGAGGAAAGAGAAGTGTCCTGCTCCCACGGGCAGGTGCAGAGGGGGTGGATCCATGCTCCTGCCAGCGAGGAGTCCCCATGGCCTGGAGCACTCCTAAGGTCCCTTGGGTGATCACTCCTGTTCCAGTTCAGCTGTTGTATGTTCATCATTTCTTGAAACAGGGAGAGTTTTATCACAGGAAAAGCTTGAGGTGGAGGCAGGGACATGCAGTGGCTGAGCCTGAAGGACACATTGCTGCAGGCAGAGAGTAGCTGAGTAGCTCTGTTCTTGCTTCTGGTTCTGAAGTCTTCCTCTTCCTTGAAAGCTCATCAGGTGCATTGGGATGTGAATTTTAACCTTTTGGGGTTTTTTGTTTGTTGAGCAAACCAAATTATCCCTCTTGGTATAGACACTGGTTCTGGGTGTCCCTGGATAACAGATTTCCTTCCTTGACCCCTTGGTTTTTCTCTTGGTGGGTATTCCACAGCCACTTGCTGCTGCTGCTGCTTCAGCCAGGCCAACCCTTGTGTGCCCAAGCCTGTTTTCCTGTGAGAATGATTTTTGTGCTGTAGAATGATGAATTTTTTGGCTCTACTGGCAGCTGCCACCTCTTTCCAAAGAGTGCAATGTTGCCTTGGCTGGGCTAGATGGGGAGAACCGAGAATGGGAGCGTGAAGCTGGGTCAGCTCTCTGCTCAGCTCTGCACACCAGTGCTTAGATAATACCACAGCTCCTGTGTGAACCTGGTGAGACAGGCTTGGCTGAGCCACGGAGTTTCCAGTTCAGTTTGGTGTGCACAGCTGAGTCCAAACTGGGAATTTGTTATCAAGCTAGTGGCAGGCTTACAAGATGCAAACCCTTTTGACTGACAGACCCCAGGTGTTGGTCTCCAGGTGTCCCATCTTCCAAGCACCTCTTGCTGTGCTGCCTCTCTGTGTCAGGAAGGATCTGGATCAGTGCTCTGAGCTCCAGAGGAGCTTGCCTTGAGATGGAAGAGCTGGCTGATAGGCACATGCAAGTGCTGTAATACCAGCCAGGCCTCAGTTTGCTCATTGTGGTGTCTGAGGGTGGCCAGTGCCAGATGTATCTGAGAGAAGTGCCAGAAGCTCCTCAGTGTGCTCTTTTGAAATGTCAAGCTCTTCTGTCTGTTCCACAGGGCGAGGAGATCTTTCATGTCTTCAGCTGAGCCCCCATAATAAAAATGGTGGTCCTGTGCCTTATTCCAGAACTTGCTGGGCTTTCAGTTGGCCAGAAGTCCCAACCTCTCCTGCACTCCTGCCCCAGGAGATGTAGCATTAATGCATTTATCTGTGTGTACAAGGAGAAGGGAACATTTCTGTTTTTACAGATGGCGTGGGTTCAGGAAATCCAGTCAGCTGGTGTGGGTCTGGAAACCATTCTGCCCTTATTAACACTCTCCAATGATATAAACAGAGAATCCCCTAAGCAAGGAACAGTCTAAATAAAACTCGGGGCCAAACCAGAATGTCTAAGGTGTGCCAGATCTTGCCTCAGGGAAAGAGAGAGGATGGGAAGTGCCAGGAAAGGGAAGATCTTAATTTCTACAAGAACAGCCCCATGACTGAGGCAATTTTATATTCTTGCCTCTCCCAGAAGGGAGAGAGGAGAGCTGAGGAAGGGATATCCTGGGGAAAGGGCTTTTTCTGTCACTGCCTTGTCTCTTCTCTTGGAAAGGACTGGTGAGATCTAAGCCAGGGATTGTCTTAGAACAGAGGTTGGAGGCCAAAAGCCTTTGTAGATCTGAGCCTGTATTTTATGTCTGCCTCAGTTTCCTGTCTGTAGTGAAGGAAAAGCCACTAAAAATACCCAGCAGCAGAGCAGTATCTGTGCCTGTGGTAGGGCCCTGAGGTGTTGCTGTGTGGGATGCCCTTCCTGGCCTGCGCTGCTGGATCTGGTGGTTGCAGGTAGGTTACAGCAGGGCTTGGGGATGTGCCACTTGCCCCTGGAGACAATGCTCCTGCTCAGAACGGACATCTCTGCTGTGTTCCCTCACCTTGTATTTGTCATGGGCACTGTGGGGCAGAGTGGTATTGGAGGGGGTGTTTGAGAGGCTGTTCCTGTGTCATCCCAAATGGACCAGGTCATTTCTTCCAGGGCTGGCATCTCTGATCAAGACAGACATGGTGAAGGGGTTGGGAAAATGTCTTGTGATGCAACTTTGAGAGCTAAATAAAAAAACACCAAGCCTTCCCCCTCCTTTTCCTCCACTCATCTCTTTCTACTTTCCCTTTTATCTTTCCTCCCTTTTTGTTTGTGTCTGTTCTTTCCCTGTAATTCCTAATGTAAGTAAGGAAGAATTTAATATGCTGAGACAGGAGAGAAGTTGCTCCATGCGTTGCAGATGCACAACATGTCTTCATTAACTCCCCATGACATTCAAAATAACTCGAGATAAAGACAAACTAAATCTGGGAAGACAAATATAAATACGGTTCCCCCCCTCCCTCTCGCCCTGCGCGGCGCTCCCCCCAGGGCACGCATTCAATTACTGAAGATGAATGGAGCAAAGCAGAGCAGCCTTTGGGATGCTGAGCCTGGCGCTGCCTGCTCCTGCCATCAGATGGCCCCACACTTCATGGAATGTGCTCCCGGCCGCGGCTCCAGCCCGCCAGATGCTCCGTGGGACCTGCAATCCCTCCTTTGAGCTCTGACAGCCTGTAGACACTCGGGAAAGGCTGGCAGAGCCCAGAGCAGGGAGCGCTGCGTCTCCCGTATCTGTGCCGGCTGTGCTTGTCCTCCAAAGGTGTGTGGAAGGAAGGATCTTGGTGTTTGAGGCAACAGTGCGGGGGGAGTGAGGAGCTGGGTTTGCTCTCCTTCACAGAATCACAATATGCTCAACTGGGGGTGACCCACAAGGATCATAAAGCCCAACTCCCAGCCCAGGACACCCCAACAACCCCACCCTGGGCACCCCTGGCAGCGCTGTCCAAAGGCTCCTGGAGCTCTGGCAGCCTCGGGGCCGTGCCCATTCCCTGGGGAGCCTGGGCAGTGCCAGCACCCTCTGCCAACCACCTTTTCCCTGCTGCAGAGCTGGGAGCCAGTGATGGGGCTTCTCCCCTGGAGCAGGGGCACAGGCAGGGAGCAGCAGAGCTCACTGGGAGAGGCTGCACCTGTGGTTGCTTCGCTCCAGCAAGTCTAGATCCTATATGGGGATTACAGAGTTTGAGATGGAGGTTGGGTTTTGTTTTGCAGAGAGGAGGCTGCAGTTGTTGTTCTGGGTGCCCTGGTCTCCCCAGCACACAGAGCTTTGAGTCTCAGAGCTGGGCTGCTGTGTAATGGCAGGTGGGAGACAGGGTTAGGGTTGTGGCTGCCCTATCACTGGAAGATCAAGGCCACGTTGGGTGAGGCTTGGAGCAACCTGGGCCGGTGGGAGGCCTTCCTGTCTATGGAGGGGGTGGAATGAGATGAGCCTTAAGGTCCCTTCGCACCCAGACCAGTCTGGGATTCCGTGGGAGCTGATGTGCAAAGGCAGTGCAGGTGCAGAGGGTCTCACTGGGGAATCTTGGCACAGGCTCTCATCCTGAGAAATGACTCTTGGTACTTTATGGCTCCTGTTCACCAGTGGGGAATGTGTCTCTACAGAGCTTCAGAACACCTGGATTAAAGCTCAAGGGGGTTTTGGGGGAGAAGTTTCTCTGCCCTGCTGTTTGCAGCTGAGTCCCCAGAACCTCTGCATGTTCTGGCTCCAAGGTGCACAAGAGCTGCTCGTTTGTGGATCCTTTCCTGCACTCACCAGACTCCAACTCCACTCAAGCTTTACTTGTGGAAGAGTCTCTGTGATCTCTCACAGCTCTGCTGTTGCTGCAGTGCTGCAGGAGTTTGGGTTGAGCTCAGATTGCTGTGATCTGGGACAAGCAGCTTCCCAAGGAAGGACTTGCCATCCCTTCACATTAAAGTCTTTTCAGTTCCCTGCCTCTCTGAGCACAGCAGATGATTATCTTGCAAAAGCATTCTGTTATTTTTTTTTCCCTGTGTAGTTCAAATTATCCTTTCCTAAGTGCATTACCTGGCATTTGTCTGCACTGAACTTCATCTGACTTCATGCTGTCCATCCACCTAGCTTTGTTAAATGTAATTGAAATTGAGTTTGGGCTGGGGGAGGCCTGGGGTTGATGTAGCAGAAAAGCAGTGGCCTGTGCTTCCAGGACTAAAGAAATAGTGTGAGCTATTGCAGTTGTTGAGTCTTGTTAAATCCAGTTGCGTCCATGTTACAGTGAATTAAGTGAACATCAGAAAGGAAAAGGCAGGGCAGAACCTCTTCTGTGCTACACCAGGCTTAAAATCAGAGTAACTGAATAGCCTTCCTTGCATGGATTCGTGTTTTATGTGAGGTCAGAATCTGTCCCTTGGAAATTGTCTGAAAATGACAACTTTCTCTGGCAGGGGCAGGCTGAGAGTGCGAAGTGGGGATTGTTCTCTCCTGTCAGAGGACACAACCCCTGAGGGTTCAGTGCAGCCTGAGCAGGGATCTGGACACAGTTTTCTCATTAAGAGGAGTATCTGCTTCTGAGGACCTGAGCAAATTCATCTACACAGATGAGCTGGTTACTGTTTGCTCTGGTTGTTTTATTGTTTAATTTACTCCAATTAACCAAGTTAACCCTTAATAGGAGAAGTGAGGGTAAAACCCACAAACTGCTGTTAAAATGAAGCTGCTCCTCGTGGATAGAATGACACAGCCCAGTGCAGTGCATACGTGGGGAACTGCATTTAGTGACCCAGGCAACACCTGCCCAGCACTTGCTGATGAAGGCTTTTGTGGGGTAAGGTGGCCTGATGTTGAGAAGGACCCCCACTTTGGAGGGGTAAACTCAACACTGTTACCTGTGGCTTGCATATAGGGTGGATGAAATTATGTGTACACTTTTTTTTTTGCGAAGATTCCATCAGAAATAAATGCAGAGTTCAAATTCTCCCCACTGTAGGCATTTCAAAGGGTGCCTCTCTTATCCCATGCTTCTCCTTATAGGAACAGCAGCCCTAAACCACCTGCTCAAATGCTGTGATGGTGCTGGAATTTGAGTAGTGGGATGCTGAACCCCCTTGAAACTCCTTTAATCTGGAATTTTTAAGCCTTGCAGCCCACTGTGAGGAAGAGGCTGTGCCACTGGACTGTGTTTGCAGTGGACACCAGAACTGAGGCCAGGTTCTGGTTTGCCCAGGGATCCCGAGATTAAACAGGAACTGTGGGGGATGTTTTGCAGCAGTGACCAGCCACGTTCTGCTGGACATGTCCCTGCTCTTCTTTGTCCTGTGCCTTTCCTGGTGTTGGTGCTTTGAGGATCTGCTCCCCTCTCTCCTCCCTGTGTTCCTTTTAATGATTTATTATTGCCTTAGTGGGTTTTTTCCCTGCTTCAGTGCCTGTGATTCTCACAATGAACAGCCCCAGCATCCCCATACAGAACCAGCATCTTCAGGTAATGTTTAGTGGCAATTAAATGAGATTCTCCTCCCCCACCCTGCCCTTTTGTCAAATGAATCTAAAAAGGCTTTTATGGGGGTGAGATGCAGGGGGGAAATTAAAAGGGTTCATAAAAGTGGATTTTAAGAAAAGCCTAATGAAGGAAATGAACCTCCTGAGAGATCAAAGCTGAACCCGCTATGCCAGCGCAGAGAGTTTCAGCTTTTTCTTATGTTTCCACTGGCATGAAAGCAACATGCACAAACATTTCTTCCAACAGCTTTAACTTTTAAAGTCCTGTGGGTTTGGCATTAATGGCCTATTTCTACTTTGGTCCAGTGCTGGGGCTCAACTGTTTCATTAGACATTTGTGTGATGCCTCTTTGCTTCTGGAGAAGAGCTGGGCATCCCCGTGATCCATCAGATCCAGCAGCACTGGGATGACTCCTTCTCTGAGAGCCAGTTCAGCTCTGCTTGGCTTTGTGGGTTGTTCCTGCCCTTCGCTACAGTGAGGGAAATCATGGAATCTTTTGTGTTGAAAAGCCCTAAATGCTGTCCCAGGTAGGAGATGTGAAGGCAATACCCCTCTGTTCCCCTGCTCTGCCTCATGAGGGGGATGGTATTTGAAAGGGGAAATGGCCAATCAGCTGCTCCCAGCAAGTTATGGAAATGCTACAAAGTCTTAAAATTCCATTTTCCTTAAATTAAAAAAAAATAGGGGGCTCTCAATAGGCTCTGAGGGGGATGGAAATGTTGACTGAGTTACATGTAGGGGAAGTTCCATTAATCATGGAAAGCAAAACTGAAGGCTCTTAATATTACCCAATTTTTGTAGGCCAGACTCCCCATACCCATAATTTTTCCATTACACATGTAATCTCCTCTCTGGAAAAGGCAAGGTTTGTTTAGCATCATTTTTTTTTTGGGAGTTGTTGTGGATTAAAGCCTGGATGGTTCAAATTTGTTAGGGGCTGGCTCTGGTCTCCTCTCCTCATCTCGTCACTTGTCGCCCTTGCTCAGGTCCCAGGGCTCTTACTTTTAAAGTGTTTCCATGTGTTTGGGAGGAGAATGGGAACGGGGCTGCACAGAGAGCCCTGTGCACTCGCAGCTTCCCCGAGTGCTAATGAGGAACATATTGGCTGTAAGTGGCTGAGTGGAGCAGTTTAGCAGGAACAACAACTTGCACGCAGCCTTATTTATTGCAGGCCTGTTTCTCTGAGAGAGGGAATGTCAACCTGGATTTGGACTTTCACCTAATCTTCCCTGAAAGTGCCCGGAGATATTAAGTGACCACCTACTTGGCTGCTGGACTTGGGTTTAAAAGCAGATCCTGCTCCTTCCAAAGCAAATTGCTTCCAGGCCCGGTGGTGGCTGTAGGTCATGGCTGTAGGGCCTGGGCTTGGTATAAAACCTTCAGAGCTGAGCCTTTTGCGTGGAAATGGAGGTGGTTTTGCCATGGTGGGGGTGCTGCTGGTGTTGGATTGATGGCAGAGGTGGGAGGAATCATGTCACTGGGAGGTGATCCTAAAGCTGCTCCAAGAGAGCTGGCCCAGAGTATGGTCTTCCCATAAGCTAGTCCAGGAGGAAACAGAGCTTTCCTCATGTCTGCATGTCAGGAAACAAGGCTTCTGGCTTTCACAGGAGCCTGTCTGAGCAGGGAGGTGGGGAAGGAAACAATTGGGACCCAAGTCCAAATTCAGTGATGTGTGCCCAGACTCGGGGAACATCATGGACTTGTACACACCCACGAGCAGGGCCTGGTTTGCTGCCTTGTAGCAGGGGAAATGCTGCCTGAATGGCCAGAAGGGAGGATTTGTTCATGGCCCAGCACATGCTGCATTGCTCAGGCTCTGCCGTGGCTGAAGCCCAGCTGGTAGCTCAGCCCTGCAGTTGCTCAGTGGGACAGGGGAGAGCATCAGAGGAGTGAGGAGGAGAACTCATGGGTTGAGCTGGAGGCTGTTTGACAGGTAAAGCAAAAGCCATTCAGGCAAGTAAAGCAACCAAGGAATTCTTTCCTGACTCCCCACGGGGAGGAGCTCAGCCATCCCAGGACAGTCGTGCTCCATCAGGAGCAGTAGTGGTTTGGGAAGACAAATCCCCATCACTCTGCACACCCTCTTCTTCCTCCTTCCCTGCTTTATATGCTGTGCATGAAGCCCTGTGCTGTAGGATATCCCTTGGATCAGCTGTCCCAGCTGTGTCCCCCCAGCTCCTTGTTCTTCACCTCTGCCCTGCTGGGGTGAGAGGCAGAAAAATCCTTGATTTTGTGTGAGCACTTCTGAGCAAAACCAAAACATCCCTGAGTTACCAACGCTGCTCCCAGCACAAATCCAGGCCCAGCCCTGTGCCAGCTGTGTGAGGAGAATCAGCTGTGTCCCAGCCCAAAGCAGCAGGTTCTCCTTCATCTCAGAGTTTTGAATACAGTGTCAATATCCTGGTCTGTTCTGGGTTCTCCATGGCACTGCTCTCCAGCAATAGTTCTTGCTTAACACAGAAACCAAGGATAAGTTAATCCTGCCTGCTCTTACATCTCTCTTTGTGGAAAAAGCTGGAGATAGCACACCATCTCTCCTCTGCCACTGAGGGGAATCTGCAGCAGTATTGAATTTGTCCCAATGAACTTTGTTACACTTTAGAAAGTCAGTTATTGAGTCAGTTCTGTAATTAGTTACCTGATGGGAGTCATGATTATCCACGTACTTCCTAATTGATAAAATACCTTTGCACTGGGCTTTCTCTGCTTTTTTCTACCTACCCAGGTTCAGTCAAAGCTGTGATGGAAACACTTTGGCTGTTACAGCACTGGCCAGGTAGCAATTAGCAGGCGTTTGCCGCAACCTAAAAACAGTATATGGCTTTAAAGGAGGCTTCTTCAAGGTGAACAGAAGAAATTTTTTAAAAGAGTGAAGTTTTTTGTTAAAAGGCTGACCCAGCTGCTTCAATAGTGCAAAATTGACATTGCTCTGATTTACCCTGGCTGAGAACTTCGCCCTCTGCATTAAATTACATAAATTACTCTGAATATTGCAAACTACAGTCAATCCCTTCCTGCCAAAGGATGAGCTCATGATTCCTCACTTCTCTTGTGAGGGTAATGATGACCTAACCAGGACTGAAGATGCAAGTTTTTGCAGCATCTTTTGACTGCTGCTCATAGCAGGAATGGTGACTTGTCTGAAAACCAGCACTGTATCAGCAGTGATGTGGGAAGGACAATTCCTTTGTTCCTCCTGGAGCTGGAGGAATCTGTGTGTGAGAGCAGAATGGGTCAAAAGGCCAAGTCCATGAGTGTCTCCTCAGGTTATCTGGCTGGTAGAAGGTTATTTCTGTTTCTGTGCTTAGCCTGTTACTTGTTATTGCTTTGCCAAGGGCTCATGATTCCCTCCCTTACCTGGGCAGGGGTTTTGTCCCACACAAACTCATTTATTTGCTTCTCAGAGCTTTTACTGCTTATGCAGGGAATGAGGGAGCCAAGGCAAAGCCATCACCTCACTTGTGCTGAAAAACCTTGGAGTGAGGGAGGAAACAGGCTCAAATTGAAGCAGATGCTATGGTGGGAACAATTACCTGAGAGAAACTCTGGGAGGGAGTGGAAGAGATAATGAAACACCTAGGGATTTGGAAGTCAGCTTTCCAAGGAGCAGAGGGGTTAGCAGTTTAGAGCTGGAGCTTGCAGCTGTGGTGAGAATCAGCCTCCCTTTCTCTCTGCTCCTCCTTTTCCCTGATTTTCCTCCCCCTGGGCTCAGGGAATGGAGGAGAAAGTGGCATTTGGAGCAGGAGTCACATTGCCAGTGCAGAACTGGGGCTGCAGTGGTGCTGGAAATGCAACTTGCTGAGCTCAGCTGCTGCCTGCAGCAAAGGCCAAGAGCTGGGTGAGGGCTGCAGAAGGGACACCACTGGGTCCTGACCCCCCACTCCCTCCCTGCCAGAGGGGGAGTCACTGTCACCAGCTCCAGAGCAGCCTGACCTCTCCATGGATGTGAATTTAATGCTCCAGGCGAACAAGAGCAGGGTGGGTGCCCAGAAATGGTCCAGCCATGGGTTCCCTGGAGCCAGAGGCTTGGCTGGCTCCCCTTTCCCTTCTCCTGCAGGCACTCCTGTTCCATCAGCTCCTCTGCAAGGGCCTCAGCTTTGTTTCCAGTTTACCTGCATGGCTTCCACTGCTGTTGATGGGAATTTAGCACGTGTTAACAGTAGGCTGAGCTGGGTAACACTCCCTGGGTTTCTGTACCTGCCCTGCCAAAAGCCCACTCTCGGGGCTGTTTCCATTCAGCCCAACAACAAAAACAGAATTTGGATCAATCTCCATCCCTGCAAAAGACCCTGCACTGCTTGATGGGAGTTGCTGTGTGGGGTCAGGCAGCATCAGTAGCTCAATGGTGCAAGCAGCCACCCTTGAAATGAACCTGGAAGTAAAAACAGGGACAAATTTTGGCAGCTGGAAGCCCTCAATAGCTCCACTCACATCTTGGAACCTTCTTCCCAGTTTGGTGTAAGGCTCATTTTTTCCTCCACCCTTCTGTGCTTCAGTTCCTTTCTGTGTCTGAGGGTAGAAATGCTGTCTGCCAGGGAGCTCAGCACTGCTCTGTCACTTTGCTGTTGAATTTAGATCCTAGTTTGAAGGTTGGCTGATGCTGAAAGGCTCCTTTTCCTAGGGAACCAGTGATAGGATGAGGGGAAATGGCCTCAGGTTGTGCCAGGGAGGTTTGGGTTGCATATTAGAAAAATAATCATTGAAGGAGTGATTAAACTTTGGAAGGGGCTGCCCAGGGAAGTGGTGGAGTCACCAGCCCTGGAAATGTTCAGAGAATGAGTGTCACTATGGGATATGGTTTTGTGGGCAGGGGGGTTTCTGGCCCAGGGTTGGACTCTGATCTTGGAGGTCTTTTCCAGCCTTAATGACTCCACGATCCCTTGGTGCTGCCTGTAGGTAACACTTTATCTTCCAAACTGGGGCTCTTTTGAGCTGCTAAGAGAAAGTTGGAGTGTTGAAGGTGGCTGGTCTGTGAGAGATGGGCTGTGGCCAAAGGCTGGATGGATTGAGAGACAAAGGAAAACAGGCCAGGAAATAACTGAAACCTCTGGTTTTCAAGCTGTGGTTTGTGGCCACTTCTCAGGAGTTGCTAAGAGATGTTTAGAGGAACCTGTCACCAGCATGCAGAGATCTTCCTTGGTGGGGGAGAAACCTGTGCTTGAGCAACTGGAATAATAATAATAGTAGTACAAAAAAAACCCCAATTCAGTAATTTAAGTCTGTAGTATGAATTTTTTATATAAATCTTGTCCAAAATGTCATGTCTTCAATGCAGAGAGCTTCATCTTGTGTACTAAAACTCACATAAAATGAGATGTGTATAGTTTGCTGCTGCCTAGGAGTGTTTTTAACCCCTGCCAAGGGGTTTCAGAGGCTGTTCTGCCTCTCAGCCAACATGCAATTTGGCCCAATTCATACCTGTTTTCTGTTCTCCCATTTTAAATCTGAGCAGAGGCTATAAAAGCCTTATTGGGTGCATGCTGGAGGAGGTTTGAAATGCTGCTTTCCAGTCCAGGAGATTACACCCTCATTTCCTCAGCTGTGATTAACTGGGGCTATCACAGGCTCACCTTGGCTCCGGGTAAAATGTGTCCAGTGAGCAGCAAGCACAGGGAGTGCATCAGCAAGGGCTTGAAACATCTCTTTGTCCATTATTTGTTATTGTTTCACCTGCCTTGAAATGGTAATTGCCAGCACTTTGATTCATGGATCACAGTGTAATATAGTTCCAATTGTTCCAGGCCTGTCCTACAGCCCCTGAGTGAGGCTTTGGGAACTTCAGTATCAGCACTTGGCAAATCCAAGCAGATCCCCCACTCCTGCTGCAGCCACGTGCCTTCATGAGGAAGAGATATGGGGAAGGTTATTCCTGTTAAACCAAGGCATTGTGGTGACTTTTTATTCCCATTTTCCTTTTTTTTTTTTTTTTTTGAGCTTTGTTATTTAGTATATTTTCTTTAGATTTCATCCTCAGCAAGGAAGGGGCCAAAGTTGCTTTGAGGGAAGCTCTGGCACTCTGCTGACAGCAGCAGCTGAGGATCCTGCTTGCTATTTAATCTATGGATTTAGATACTTTCCTGTACCTGAAATATTTTTCCATGCTGTAGCAGAAGAAGCTTTAGCTCAGGCTAAAATTTGTAGTTAAGGCAGTGAAATGTTTAGAAATGTTGTGTTTTCACAGCGATCAGGAGCTGCAGATTATTGTTAGATCCCAGCAGGAGAGAGGCAGTGCTGGGACTGGGGACATGATTGCCAGAGAACCACTTTGTTATTTAGCTGTTGGACAAGCTCGTGCCTGATCCCCTGAAAAACAAACGTCGGTGTTAATCAGAGGAACAATTCCAGAGCTGAGCACAACAGCAACAAGCCTGGAAAGGACCTCGAGAAGTCGTGTAATTCACTCTGCTGCTTGGAGGATGTGTTCTATCCCTGACATACCTGCCTAAGCTGCTCTTAATTTCCACTGAGGGACTACCTAAAAGAGACTGATTGTGGAGATTTTTTTGTCATCCTAATATTTCACCTTAATCTCCCATGGATCAAATTAGCCTTGTTATTCCTTGTCCTATCAACCAGGACCAGAGCAAATAAGTGGGTTTTGTTCCCTTTTGGCTTGTTGAGGGCTGAGGGGAACTCGTTGATCTTTGCTAGGCAGGACAGTCCCTGATGGTTCTGCCTTGACTCTGTCAGTGTTTTCTATACATCTTATTCTTATTCAAACTTGCTCCTGTTCCTTGCATTGCTTAAGATGCAGCACAAACACTGAACATGGCACCTGAGGCAAAAAAAGTATTCCTCTGCCTTGGCCTCCCTGAGCAGGGGATGAGATATTCATGATTTGTAGGGATCCTCTTTGCAGGTTTTTAGCTCTTTCCTCTCCTAGAGAACCCAGAAAAGGGCCAGTTTATGTCTGGCCAGGCAGATTTGTGGAATGCTGGATCTACCAAGTGATTCTACAAAGTTTCTGATATCACAGAACACCCTGAGTTGGAAGAGACCCCCAGGATCACCCAGCCCAGCCCCTGGCCCTGCACAGACCCCCCAACAACCCCACCCTGGGCACCCCTGGCAGCGCTGTCCAAAGGCTCCTGGAGCTCTGGCAGCCCCGGGGCCGTGCCCATTCCCTGGGGAGCCTGGGCAGTGCCAGCACCCTCTGGGGGAAGAACCTTTCCCTGAGCTCAGCCTGAGCGTGCCCTGGCCCAGCTCCCGCCCTTCCCTGTCCCTGTCCCAGAGCAGAGAGCGGAGCTGCCCCTCAGGAGGAGCTGCAGCCCCCGGGGAGCTCTGCCCTCAGTCTGCTCCAGCTGGACAATCCCAGTGCCCTCAGCTGCTCCTCACGGGCCCCTCCAGACCCTTCCCCATCCCCGTGTCCCTCCTTTGACACTCTCTCACACCTTTAGATCTTTCTTTATTGCGGTGCCAAAGCTCCCCCAGCACTTGATGCTGCCCCAGCCCAGAGCAGAGCGGGACAATCCCCCCAGGCCTGACCAGTGATGCTGTCCCTGATGTCCCCAGGACAGGGATGTCCCTCCTGGCTGCCAGGGCACTGCTGACTCAGATCCAACCTGCCATTGTCCAGCAAAATCCTGAGGTGATATATGCAAAACAGACATCCAGGAAATCCCCAAAAGCCTGGAAGTCGGCAATATTCATTCTTGCACAGAAAACCAGCTTGCCACTTACAGCCTTTAACGTGTTGCTGCTACACCACTACACATTTTTCCCAAGTTCTGCTGCAGGAGAGCTGATTTGAAGGTCAAGTGCTGCAGAGCAATTCATTTCCAGCCAAGCCAAAGTAATTCTGATGCTGTGGCACAAGAGGGTGCAATAGGTTTGTGATAAAACCTAGACATGAGGTGGGTTTGTCCCTTCTGCTGTCACGGTGCCAATGGAGAAGTTTCTTTCCCTGCTAAGACTTGTCTCACAAACTTCACATCCTGTTAATTGGTGGAGTTGGATCTGTGCACGTTTGCCTCATTATTTTCATGTCCTATTCACTCTGAGTATTCCCATAACTATGGTAATTAAACTCCTTGGGTTTTTAATTATTATTTTTTTTAAAATAATCAGAACTATAGTTGAATTATGAGAGTGCCAAAACGAGCGTGGCAAATCATAATTTTAGTTTGCTGTGTTATAAATCAAAAGCAGACTTTATTTCCCAGCTTGCTGGATGTTTTGTTAACCAGATCACTGCAGCTCTCCTGAGGCCTCCTGTGCCAAGAGCTGTCCCTGAAGGAACAATCAGGCTTTATAAATAGCAGCCTTAACAAGAGCATCACTGCCAGATGCTGCTGGATTAACACAGGGACTTGTGCACAAAGGAAACTCCCTCATCTGGGGGCAGCTGGGCTGCCAACCATTGCCTGGGACATCCCCTGCTCGGGACGTTTGGAGAAGCTGTGTTGGGATGCCTTCAGATGGGCTCACAAGCTCATTCCCATGTTTCTGGGCTTGCCAGCAGCTCCTCCTGACATGCTCTGTGTTTGCTGCAGGAGTTCAAGAGCTGAGCTTGGTCTATTGCTGCCACTCAGTGTCTAGAGGAGCAGCAGGGACTCCTTCTGTGGAGCTGTGCATCCTTCGGCACCTCGGGGACTGAGCCCACGCTGAAGGAGCCCTCAGTGTTCAGCCACAGTTACAAGGGGTGCTCCAAGCCCCTGCCTTCCCTGAAACAATTTCTTAGAATCCTTTCTTGTGCCTATTAGCAGTTCTTTTGGTTGGTAACACTGGCCTTTCTAAGCAATTAAGGTGTGTGATGGATACCATACTCCAGTGTTTAGGTAAACACTGATTTTTAAACCATAGGACATTTCTGCAAGTTGCTGAAGCAGCATTGTTTAAGAAGCACTGGGTGCTAAGATCTGTATCAAGGAGAGTCAGAAACTATGTTTTTTTTGGGCATCTGGGTGAGGTGATAAGGACCCACTGGTGATTGAAGTCTGATGTTTCAGAAGCTGGCAGGTGTCTGACTGACTGTAAAAGACTGAGCAGCTCCTGGATAGCTGGAGAGGGAATTTTCATTAACACTGATGTTCACACACCAGCATGGCTGACAGGGCAGAACTGTGGCCTGCCCAGAAGTGTGCTTGGGCAGGAAAAGAGGATGAGGGGAAGCATGACGGAGATGAACTCTGTAGGGTCAGACAAGTCATCTGGGACAAGTGTCAGTTTCATCTTAGAACTGAAGTGTGATTAAATACTCTGGGTGAGTGCTTTACCCAGGATCTGAGTATCTGTAGAGTTTCCTGCATCCACAGATGGTCACCCCTTCCCTAAGGAAGCACTTTGGTGCAGAAGATGGAAAGGAAGAGCACCTTGCTGTGGAAACAAGTGACTCCATAGCACAAGAGAGTTCTTCCCAAAATTCCTTCTGAATGTACCATAATATGTACCAGCTGAATGCCTCTTGCTCTGTCTCACCAAAGATGTAGAAATAGAGGGGCTGGGATGGCAAAATCAATTTAAATTGACACGCCTCCTTCTCTGGGCATCCCTGTGCATAGGAATGTGTTGGTTCACCCCCATGTGCTCAAAAAATAAGCCCTTTTCTTTCCAGAGAACTGAAAGTTTTGTAGTTATTTTGGTAGCTTTTTTCCTGATTTATTAGAATGTATTCCATATTGTGCAAGCTATGTAATTTCTTCTATTTCCTGACTGTTCCTCTGCTAACTTGAGTTTTCAGATTTCTAGGTAGGGGAGAAGAGGAAGTCATCTCTAAAAAGGAAGGATGATGCTGTTTCACATCTGGAGCTATGTTTGTGAGTGAAGTTAAACAGTTTGAGGCTACCTGATTCCCAGCACGTGGCTTGTGAGGTTCCAAACATGAGAGGCACAGTCTATCCCTAGCAAATGCTGGTCCTGAACCACAGGGTGTGTAAACACATCACCTCATGGGTGGAAATATTTGGCTAAGGATCACTTACTTGCAACCCTTAAATACGTGCAATAAACACACCTTGTGTTCAGCAGCAGCTTCTGTACATCTCCTGTCTACAGGAGGCTATCTAGAGGATCAGGAAAACAAATCTCATTTCAGATGAAAGCCTGAAATGAGGTTTATAGATGTGTATACACATTAGGGAAGCTCCAAAGAACTTGTGTGTACTGGGGGTCATTTCTGGGAAGCTGCTGTCACCAGCAGTGCTCCATCCTCGCTTACTCACAACCACTGGCGCTGGGTGTGTTCTGCTGCTTGGCCAAACACGAGCAGGAATGACCAACGGGGGCACCACAGGGCTCTCAGAGCATCCTGAACTAACAAGCAAAACATTCCCTGCCTTAACTCCACCCCTGCGTTCATCATCAATGCCTCTTGAAGAGACGCTGCTTGCTCAGAGAGCTGGCTCTGTTCTGAAATGGGGGCTTTGAGCTGAGTGCTTGGGATGGGATTTGTCATGCTGCAGGGCAAAACCAGAGATGTGACACTTCTGTCATTGTGCTTGAAGTGTTTACTTCCAAAGAAACTTTGCACACTGCAGGCCTGGGAGATCAGGTCATGTGCATTTAAGTCCTCACTTTCCTGTTTATTTTTCCCTGGTATTTTTGCCTGTACAGTTTGCCCACTGCAGTAACCTACTCAAACATCTGCTATGAAGTGAAATTCCTGAGTGTACTGCACGGGGGAGAGGAATTCCATGGGAGGATCCACAGAAACCAGTGCAAGGAGTAGCTGGGAGCTGCTGGTGTTTCCTAATAGGAGTTGCACTGAGGAGTGGGAGGAAAACAGACCCTGAACTTGTAGCTGCCACTGGCTGAATTGGGCATTACTAAACCTGTGTGTCAGCACTTCTGCCCTTGGAAGACTGAGCAGAGCAATTCCTGGCATTAGTAAAGAGCAAATGCCAGCCCAGCCCAGCTCTCCAGACTCTGTGAGCTTTGTCTGTGTGAGTTGTGCAGGGAATGCACGCACGTGCGAGCGAGAAATAGGAGAAATGTGTTGGCAGCTCTTAATTTCTCACCATTAAGAACTATATATTCAATGAATGGTGTCTAACACTTTTTCTGCCTTTGCCTCAGTCTTCACAGTGCTTGGCTTGAGTGATATGAGCTGGAAAGTTGCTTGTTGTGCTCCTCAGTTCTCCAGAATTGTTGTCATGGTCTGGGAGATGTGGCTGCTTTCAAATTCTCCTTGTGTTTTACTTTGTCCTTGCCTGTCTTCCTTCAGGCTTGCAGTGCTTTGTCTCTGATTCAGGGGTGATCTTAAGGCTCTCCAGTTCAGTCTGAGCTGGCACTTTTGGGATGGGAAGTGAATATGGGTCACTGCAAGAATGTGCTGGATTTGGGTCTCATCTGTCTTTCGTTGGGAATTCCAGGATGTTTTTACACTGTCGTGTCCTGGCCTGTGGTACAAGATGCCCCTTTACACCTCTCTCAAGCAGCTCAGAGGTGCTGTGACCCAGTTCAGAGAGGATGCAGCTCTGTGGAGCTCTGCCTGGAGTGAACATCACACTCCACCAGGGATACAGATGGAAAACGAGTGCTCAGACTGAGCTGCAATCCTTCCCTTCGCAATGAAATAAATCTGAGACAAACTGCAAAGGTCTCAGCAAATCCTGCTGCATGTGTGGGTACCTCAGCCTGTCCCTGCCAGAGGTCTCTCAAATATCTCACCAGGGAGCAGATCCACTGCCTGTTTTCCTTCCTTTCAGCATCCCCAGTTCCTGGGACAATTGTTCTTCTGCCCCCCACCTCTGCTTTGGTTACGAATTCATCTCACTGGAAAAAAGGATGACTGAGCTCATCCCAGTTGAGGGCTCTGATCCAGCTGCCCTCTCCAATCTACCTGTGCAGCTGCAGCTCAGACTCTGCTCACCTGCCCTGCACATTCTGTGTCTTAGGAGCAGAATAGGGTGGGTGAAAGAAGGAATTTATTTACTAATGCAGTCCCCAAGCTCTGCTTTTAAAGGGTAAGATGATGGGGGCAATAAGAATGTATTGACCAGGTGATGCAAGTTTTGATCAGCTCATGGTGGTTGTTTTCTGCTTTCTCCAGGCCATCCACCTACTTCTACTGCCCTTTAACCTAAACTCCAGCCTTTCAAAGCTCCCTAAAAATCCCTGAAGTGTTACTGCACACAGCATTCTTTTGTATACAAAATATTCTTAGCTAAAAATACACTGAGTACTAAAATTATACAGCTCTTTCCAGAGAATCCTCCTAATTTCTGTAGATTTAGTACATGTCAAGAAGTGATTTAAAGGTCATCTTATTTCCTCATGTTTGTTTAAAAAGAAGTGCCGAGGGCTAACATTTTGGCAAATGCTTGCTGTGAGTTGTACAATTTGTCCTTGTTTTTTTAGATAATGGTTGGTTTCATCTTGTGGAAGGGAGCAAAATGGAGCTTCATTTGAAAAATAGGGGGTATTGCAAGTCTTGTGCAGATAAGTAAATATAATTCCTGGAAAGGCAAGATGTATTTTGTCAAAGTCATGAGCTAGTTGGAAAGGATTATCTTTACCAATTTTTGTCTTCCTGCCTTATTTTTGAGCAAATAGATTTTAAAAATGTCTTTCTAATGGCTCGAATTGCTGTTGCCCAACATCTGGCTGCACAGGTGTGGGAGCAGAGCAGTTGACTCCTGGTGGAAGGAGACGTACATGGAAGTCAGAGGAGGGCGTTCCCAAAGTGTGGAATCCTGCCTTGAACTCCTCTTTACCCTCTATGTTTGGGATGCACAGATGTTCCAAGATGTTCCACCCATCTGAGTGGCTGAGGTGAGAAGTGGGGATCTGCCTCTGCTGCTTTGAGTGGCAAGAGGAAAAATCAGGGAATTTATGGACTGGTCAAACCCTTTGCAAGCAGGGATGGAGATGTAGAAGTGAAGGGGTTTTCTGCGAATTCCCTGTGCCACACCTGGCAGTGCAACAGGACCATGGCAGCAGGCTGGGACAATGAAAGGGCATTTTTCAATGCATGAGTTTGGTGTAGTTCAGGGGGTATTAAGCCAAATTCTCCTCTCCCAGTGGATCTGGAGTATAATTCCACTTGTCTTAATGGAGATGGATTCCAGATTCACAGTGGTGCTGGAGAGAAGAGGGAAAAGATTATGCACAGAGTGGGTGGGTCGTGGGAAGAAACCCCCCCTTCTTTTCTTTTCTACCACAGCTTTCAATGAGAAATCCTGTAGACAGCGGCTTCCAGCCTGCCAATGCAAATTGAGACAAATTAGGGGGTAAATTAACTAATTATTGTAATGTCATGGTAGCAATGCTACAGTTCAGGTTGCAGAAGGCTTTCAATTATCAGCTGTATTTTTCACAGTTACCTTTTAATTGGTAACATATTTGTGTATAAATTAAGGCAAGAAAGCCTCTTGCCTTTTGTTTTATAGTCATTAAAGAGATGCCTCAGTGGGTTTGGGACTGGAGAGGAGAGGGACCCTTTGCAGTGATAGGAACAGATGGTAACGCCCCACCAGGGGCACATTTGTAAGGCTGGAAATTCCTTTTTAGACCTCACGGTGGAATAGGAGTTAGATACACATCTGATAAACAGGCTATTTTCAATCTCTGTTTGGGGAGATGAGAAAGTGAAATGTGCAGCTGGCAAGCTCCAGCTCCTCATGTTTCACTCCTCAGAAGCAGACAGTCGCCAAACAAAGGGCCTTAGTGCAGTTATTTTAGCAATAACTAATATACATACCTGTATGTGTATGTATGGCTCCCTCCAGAGCACAGCTGCAGGAAGAAGCTGTGCAAAAAAAGTCAGTTTTGTATCTGCAGTGTTTGGGATGGGACTGAAATTCTCCACATCCCAAAAAACTTTGATGTGCGCTTTAGGCGTAAACTGAATTTCAACTCCTGAGGAAAAATCCCCAGTAAATAATTAATCTGTGTTTAATGCTCTGTTTGAGGGGTGCTATGGCCTCAAAGATAGAGATGTTTTTTTTTTAAATTTCATTTTTTTTAAATAACTGTAGAAAACCTGTGCTAGAATTTTGATTCTGTTCATATGTTTGGTTGCCTTACCTGTGTTCCTTCCTTGCCTTATATGAATTAATTTATTAAGGCAAGTAGGACCTTTGGAACCTCACATGTTAATGTATGTATGTATTGGAATGGTCATCTTGGGACCATCATTTTTTTCTGGAAAACGGGTTAAGTAGCAGCAGGATGAGGAAAACTTGTGTGGAGAAGGAAATTTCCCTTCCAAGTGGAACCTCAGTATTTGTTTGAGCTTTCCAAGGGCTCTGGAGGGGCCCTGTACACCCGGCCTGTTTGAGGAGAGCTGGTGGCTTGGGCTGCCCTGATGGCACCTCTGGAGAATTCCTTTGGGATGGAGCACTGAGGGTTTGTTCAAGGTGAATCAGATTATATGAGGTGAAACTTCCATACTTGTCCAGGATTCCTTCTTGCTCTCAAGCCATCAAATTCTTTCCAAGGCATTGGGACCTGGCCATCCCACCTCTCTGGTGCATGGGAATTGTCTTGGTACAGCTCAGTGGACCAAGAACTGAAGACCCAGGTGGCCCCAAGGCTGCTCTGAGTGGACACTTTCTTGCTGTGTCAAGAGGAACCATTGATTTTTTTCCTCAAGAAAACAACAAAAAGACTCTGAGCCCCATCCAGGCTGTGCTTGCACTTGAACTGAAAGCACTGAGACCCCTTCCTGCTCCTGGGAGCTTTCCATTTGCTGCAGTAGGAAGGGCTGTTAATTTAAGTATGCAATTGATATATGTCATCCAAATCAAAACATCTTGCACGAATGTGATTAAATGAAATTCCTCAAGTATGTTCTTGCCATCTGGAACAACTTTCCCATATTTTGTTGTCTCATTGACTTCTCAAAATCTAACTGAAAATGTATTTTCACCTTTTTTTTTCCCCCTCCTTTGGTAATGCTTAGTTTTTCCTCCCCACTGCACTTCCATGAAAATCTGTAAATCATTTTAGAATAAGCATTAAGGGGAAGGAGCCCTTCAAAGTCAGAGCAAAATCCTAGTGGGTATTGGAGGCTTCCACTGCACTGTTATCCCATCACATCCCATCATTTCCTCTGGGGGACTGGGCATCCCTTTGATTTTAGCCCAGGAATCCTATCCAATGAATTATCCTCAGAATTCAATGGGAAGGACGTGTGGCTGCTGTGGTGCCCACATCCTGGCAGCTGATGCCACTCTAGCCTTAGAGGGGCCAGACTGACTCACATTTGTCAGGTCAGTGTGACCTCCAGAGAAGCAGGAGATAAAGTTCCCATTTGGGATCCCAGTTGTACCCTCCTCATGTTGGACCATCCTGTTGGGAACAGCAACCTTCCCAAATCTGCTCTTGTGGAAATTGGGGTCAAACCACTGTGTAGGAATTCAAAGCATAAAATACAAATGAATTCTTGAATCCATGGTCAACCTCAGCCTTGTTAAGATTTGCTGCAAACATGAGATCCAAGCTCAGCTAAGCAGAGGTGAAATCCCAAAGTAGGATTTTGGGGTTCCAAAATTGCAGATCACCACACTACTCGCTCTTTTTTACTGATCCATTTAAACATAGAAATATGGAGAAATTGTTGGGCACACAATGCTGAGTGTGAGTTGGAAATGTGCTTCTCAGCTACCCAGCCTGGGATTTTCAAATTTCCATGCATTGTTTCCTTTTCACTTTATTTCTTAATGGCATCTGATTATCTGACTGACTTGAGACAATGAACAATTACAGATTTTCAAGCTGGAAAGTTTCTTTTTGCTAAGTTTTGCTTTGGATTATTTTCAGTAAAAACCAATGCTCTCCCACTTCCCAGGCTTGGTTTGCCTGGGCTGCTGTGTGAGTGCACTCTGGAAATAACAAATGAGAGACCCAGCAATCAGTCATTTAACAGATTTGAAAATACTGAGGGATTCTGACCTGTAATATAAGCAGCTATTTAAGTACTTTTTTTGTGGCTCACTACTCCTGATCTGAATAATTTACAGAAATAATAATGAGGGAAGACTAAATAAGGAGAAGAACAAGCCATGAAAAGGAAGAAGCCAAAAGTTGGGGTCAGATGGAAGTGTTTGCAGTTTGTAACGTGTATGGGTTTAGGCAACTAAACATTAAACCACAAAATGATGAACAACTAGCTTGACAGTACTTTGAACCTAATGTAGCCCAATTAACTCTTGTTTGAATTCTAGTCTTGGCCTAAATCTGATCCTACTGAAGACAGTGGCAACATCCCCATTGCTTTATGCCTGGACACGTAAAACTGGGTCAGTGCTGATGGTATAGATTCAGAAAAATGTTTATTTTTTGCATGGCAGAAGGGGGAATTACTTCCATGTCTGCATTAATTTAATTTTTGGCATTTCACTGCTGCTGGGTGCCAGTGGTGTTGGGGTCCTGGGAGAGATAAGAGGCATGGGGTAGGTGTGCACAGCCTGACCCTGGGGAAGATCCTTTGGGAAGAGGTTTTGCCCCTGCAGTGATCAGTGAAGGGGTATAAGGTGGAGCATGGAATGCAGACCTGCGCTGAGGTGGTCAGAAGCTGAAGGGTGCTCTGGAGCCATTACTGCCCTGGGTGGGCAGCAGGGATGGGATTTCCACCAGAGCCAGTCTGCCTGGTGGGGAGACATCCTTTGATCACTCCCCAGCCTCTTGACTGCAAATTGATACAAATAAGGCAAACTTTTTTTGCAAGTTTTGGCCCACTCTCCTGCCTCTGACCCCAGTGGGCGTAGGGTGAGTACTTCTGACATTCCCACTCTCAACATTCAAGCAACTTCCTTTCTTTTCCCTGGAGCCCTCACCACAGATCTGCTGTGAAGAAAATGATGAGAAAATGTTGCTGCATCCAAGTTCTTGGTGGTGGTAGTGGCAGTGCTGGAGCTGTGCTGGCTTCCTGACACCTTGCATCTGTGAGCTTCCTAACTGGGAAATCTGCTTGTGTCCCTTAAATAGAGACGGCCAAGAATGCTTTAATTAAAACATCATTTACTGCTTGAGTCTCCCGGTTTTGGAAAGCAGTCAGCCAGTTGGAGTAGTAAGTTTTCCTGAAATCCTCACCAGGAGGGGTTTCCTCAGGCTTGGGGCAGCTCTGTGGCAGTTGTTGGCTGGGAAGGAGGGTAAGAGGCAATTCCTTGTCTGATTAAAGCAGACTGAAGTCTCTGTTCTCCACCATGGCAATCACCCTCACCTCCCCCTGAATCTCTTGCAGAACCGTTCCCCTGGTCCTGCACCAGTGATGTGAAGATAAATTTCAAAATCTTGGAGGATTTAGGGGAGGAGAATTGTTGTCCTCTAGCCAGTCCTGCTGCCATGCAAGTGGCTGAATCCTGGGGGACAACAAATTCCCACAGCCCCACGTCCCCCTTCTCTGCCCTCCCCTCGAGTGCCTTAATGAAGAGCACCACGGAACAGGAAAACACCGTGGAGCATAAGATACTTACTTAAAGACTTTTAAAAACCAGGTTCCATATTACAGTTCCTAAATGGGGATTTAGGTGGCTAATGTTAAACACTCATCTCTAAATCTCTGGCCTCAATGGGCAAGCTTTAGGTTATTTTTGGTTTTCTTTCTAAGCTGCAGGCAGTTGAAGTGGAATTCTGTTTACCTGCCTGGCACCCCTGAGGAAATAGGATGGCAAAGCCACAAAACGCAAAAAAATGTCCCATCGTTTGATGGGTGACATCACCAATAAATGGTTTTCCATTTAGGAACTTGCACAAATGCCTGTTAGTGGTTGTTTGGCAGCCCCTGCCAAACAGGCTCTGGATCCATGTGGTCATTGTTCTAGATTCACTATTCCCTTTTTAAAAGGAGTGTTCTTCTATAATCAAGTTGAGCACAGGCAGTATTTCTAATTTTAGTTATTTTAATTATTTGTTTCTCTGAGGCTTATGTACACTTTCACTTTGACCAAACTGACCTCCTTTATCAAAATTCCTTGAAAAGCTGGGGAAGTTCTAGCCCAGAACTTGATCTCAGCTTTACAGCTTCATCCCTTTGCCAGATAGTGTTAAGCTTTCTAAGCAGCACAAGTAGCTAGAATTTCCCTGTCAGTTCCTATTATAAGAACCTGATTTTAGTTGATTATAACTTTGCCAGACTTGTTCTGTGGAGCTGACGTTTTCCATACTTGATTCTTCTTTTTTTTTTAGAAGCTGTAGTTAATATGGCTCATCTGTCTCCTTGCAAGGGAGGGAGCTGGAAAATACCCTGTGTTGTTCCTGTGGTCGTTTTTGAACTGGCAGTTTTAGAAGTAGGGATTTTCCTTGTATAAGGAATTAATTCAGATGTCAGCTTTCTCATTTTACGTGGCACTGGTGACTTCAAGAGCTGGAAGCTGCAGCTCAGAGTATTTCTATATTGCTGGTGTAGAGGCTTAGTCAGTTTCTGAGGGGGCCAAATTCTGGTGTGGCTGCTGCTGTTGTAAAATATCAATTTTTATCATGCTTGACTGAAGAACTTCAGCCTTATTTGAAGTTTTCACTTGAAAAATTTTAAAGGTTTGGGCAGGAATCTTATCTCTTGATTACTGGGTGTAAAATATGAAAGCTGGATTTTTTTTTGTGTGTGTGTGTGTTGATGTAGCCAAGTAATAAAGAGTTTATGGCCATAATCATGATCTTGCTTATAAAACGTGTGTGCTTTTAAATTGTTTTGTTTTTGAGTACTTTTTGTCTTGACTACGTGTTTTGGTGGTAGACAAATCCACTTTACATGTCTAGTAAAAACTTGAGAACAGCACCCTGCCTAGAACAATTCTGAAATGGATTTGAACCATATTGTGTTTACTTCTGTCTCTAGGTTTTATTGCTGAATGCAAACACTTGTGAAAATGCAAAGCAGAAATAAGAGGGAAGTGAACTTATTTGAACTTTCAGGAAAGAACTTAAGCCCCGTTTAACTTCCATAAAACGTGAGATGAGTGCCCAGGTCTGTTCTGATGCAGTTTGGACAAATGTTCCTCTCCTTAATCACAGCAGAGATCAGCCACCAGTGCTTTGTGTGTAAACTCTGTGCACCAGGGCTTACATTGAGGGTGAACTTGGGGGAATGATGTTCCTGGTCACAAAGCAATTAAACTAATGTGTCCTGGAACAGGATAGAAGGGAAGGGGGATGTCCTTTGGCAGTTACCATCCCAGCTCTGTGCATTATATGAAATGCTGGCTTTGCACCACACAGCTTTGCTCTTCCACTGTCATTCCTCCACAGTGCTCTTTAAAAGCTGAGAATAATTTATCTTAGCATATGTAAGTTTATTTTTTATGTAATTACATGTACCATCGTGTTAACTTTGTGCAAAGGTTGTGCCTATTGTCCTTAGGAAACCAAAGTGATTATCATTGGTTTGTTTTGTTACACAATTGTTTAAATTATAATAAGTTACCATCATTGTTTCTTGAGTCCAGCTGTGTTTATGGATTAAGATCTACTGACTCAAATATTTACAGTGTTCCAAAAATTATGAGAACATGCAGTGCTGGGGGTTTTCCATATGCTGCTTTATTTGACTTAGAGAGCTCTCCATCACCACTGGAAAAGGAGTCTTGGTCCAGAATAGTTTTTTAAGAGTTGGGTACCTCTTGTGTCTGCCTGGGCCAGTGCTGTTTGTCACTTTGGTGCCGGTGTGGACACACAATTCCAGGTTTCCAGATCAGATTTCTGGTGGTGACAGGTATTGAAGCCTATGGAAAACGTGCCTCAGCTGCAGGCACGGACTGAGCCCTTGAAATCTGGCTAAAGCCAGTGATAACCACCTAAAATTCTACCCCCAGACCACTCCAGTTTAAATATCTTTTTGTGGGTTTCCTCCTCCTGCAAGGAGTGTATGTGCAGGGATGTCCAGTTCCTGCACCGGGGCAGCTCCCAGGCAGTCTGTGGATCTCTGCAGAGCAGATTTGTGTGTCTGAGTCAGACCAAGAGGTGCCTTTGCATCTGTGCTGTCATTACGGGCCAGGAACGGGTGTTCTTCACTCAGGAGTTGTGTTTCTGGCACGGAAAGACCAAGCCCTCCGGGCCTTGAGCCCCAGAGCTGTGGTTCAGGACCACCTCTGTGCAGAAAAATGCTCTGTTCACTGAAGTGTCTCAGATTTGACCACGTGCCCCTAAAGCCCATGTTTAACGCTGTGTTTGTCTTCAGACCCTTTCTTGGGCAGGCTCTAAACCTGCTGCTCCTGCAGCCATTAGCCAAATGGCAAGAGAGGATATGGGGGATCCTTCCCTCTTCACTGGAGCTGCTGTGCTTGGCCTCTGTAGCACTGAGCACCAGCCCCTGCTGACAGCAGGTTATTAAACATGTTGGGCTACCGTGTTATTAAACATGTCAGTCACCGTGGCGATCCCTGAGCTTCCAGGAGGGGAGAGGACAGGGCGTGAGAGGTCTCTGTCCTTCTGCTGTGTTCCTGCTGTAAACAGGGCAGAGAGAGCTTGTTGGAAGAGTTGAATCATCAGATCTGGTCCTGCTCCTTGAATCCGCCCTGTCCGGGCTGTTCAGGCTGTGGGCTCCTGCTACTTCCATGGCACACAACGCATCTCGTGTTATTTTTGGCACCTCCTTTGTAGCTTTTCTGTCTTTAGCAGTAATAAACTTCCCATCATTTTCCTGTCATTCATAAGCACGAGCTGTTAAAAGAGCAAAGATGTCATGGGAAGCAGATGAGATGCGTGCCTGCCTTCCCAAGACACTGCCCCAGCATCAGTGTGGGCACTCTGATGGGACCTGAGTCTTGTAGACCCTTTCACAGGTGGTTTTTCTATGTCCTGGTCACATATCAGTTTTTAAACTGAGTTCAGGTGACCGGGGTGGTCACTCTTGTGCAGCCTTTGAGTGTTCCAAGTCTCTTGAACCAGGTCATACAAGTGTGTGGGCTTTACCTTCAGGTCTGAAACCACAAATACCTTCATTACTGTAGCAAATGTTATTTTTTTTCCCCCTCCTGTTTATGTACATAGTCTCAAGTGTTTTGCCACAAATTGGTCTTTCTTGACCCACTCTGAGGTGTTAGCACCTCAGTCATGAGCAAACCCATAGAAGCAAAATGCTCTCACAGTGCTGGTAGCCAGACCAGCTGTGCACAGCCTGGGAATCTCAGCAGATCAGCCCCTGGGTTGTGCCCTGTTTGCAGATCCTTGTGCCCTTCCCAGAGCTGTTTCACTGGTTTTCCATGTGGGATTCCCTACGAGTCAGTCACTGGATCTCCTGACATGAGTGGTGGGCTCTGTTCCATGTGCCCAGCTTGTGCTTGAAGTTAGGGAAGAGTTAAGTCTTGTCTAGAAAGGAGGCCTTGTGGTGTTTTGTTTCACTAATAACACTGCAAACCCTGGGTTCTGTCTGTCTGAGGGTTTTTAAAATCTCATCTCTATTGCCTGTAGTGGAATAAAAGTTATTCCCTTGTGCATTGGGAATATCACTAATGGAACTACAGGCACTTTATATCCCTCTGTACCTTGCTGAGAAGTCACCTCATTGTGTCTGCCTAATTATAGAGTGAAACACAATCCTCCGTCTGTCTCTATTGTTAATCACCGAGTTCGGATTAACATATTAACCCAAAGCATGAAGTTGTATAAGTATGAAAGCAGCATGAAAACAAAGCAAGGAACCCATCTGTTCTCTCCTTCCTTGGGCATATGGAGGCATTTCTGTAATGCTGAAGTCCACATATTCCCCCGGAGATGTTTGTTTTTGTTTCAGTTATACTTAATTTTTTAATCACCAGTGTTTGTGTGGTTGTGTAGGTGTGAATATCAATGCAGTGATACAATGGAAGGTGGTTGGTGGAGCTGATGTGCTCAACAGCTGTGCTCAGTCTTTTTTGAAGACCCCAGGCTGAAGTGTCCAAAATGTTTTCACTGCCTTTGGGGCTTTGTTTTCGGTGAGTCTGTGAAAAACTTCAAGGTTAAACTGAGTAAAAAAATAACATCAGCTCCTGCTAAGGTTGTTCAATGCTGTTACCAATGGTACCTTGTGTTTGGCAGCCAATAAATGTACTGAAGTGGCAGTCATTTGGAGGATATTTTTCAGCAATCTTTAGGCAGCTATTCTATTTGTCACATGGACAGAGAGAAGTGTTTTTGCCCCTATTTAAAATTATATTTTTAACTTTGGAGGTTGCAGTAATTGAAACAAGTAGAAGGCCCTGACAACTGGTCAGAGGCTCCATCCTGCAGTTGTACAAACATTCACAGCTTCAGCCTCACCAGAGCAGGTCTGAAGCCAATCCCAGCCCTACACAATTTCTTCTTCCAATTTAATTTAATGGAGGCTACTCCCAGTGATGGGTATGATTTTCTATCTCAGTGCCCTGTCTGAGTGGGTAGCAGGCCTTTTCCAGAGGTGCAGGAATGTGCAATTTGTGAGCTATTGCTCTCGAAACTGACGATTTCCAGCAGAAAAGGCTGTGATGAAACAGGATGGGGGCTGACGAGTGTGGAATAGATAAATGGAGGGAGGAAAGTGGAGTTCTGAAGGAGGGGCAGAGGAAGATGTGAGTATTGTTAGCCCTGAGCCTGATCCTGGTGACAGCCACTGTGGTCATGTGAGAGAAGCGTTTCACAGGGGTGAGCAGGGCTGGAGGTGTGAGCAGTGCAGTGTTCATTAACATCAGTAGCTATAATGTCTATTTTTGCATGTGGTATTACAAATAAAGACTGTTCTTGTGAAATCTGGTCCTTTCATCTGGGGGATTACAGAGAGAAATATCAGCTTAACACTCCAGTAATTATCTAGCACACTTCTATTTTGCTGATTAGAGCTGTGAAACTTCTGAAAGTTTGCATCAAATTTGACTTGTTCATTAAATCTCTGTTGGAACCATGGCACAGGTCAAACCTGAAGGTGACAGATGCAGCAGCTCAGTTGTGCTTGCGTAAAACTTGTTTGGCTCACCTGGATGATATCAAAGGGTATGTATTTATTAAAAATATGGATATTTTTAACCCTGATGAATGTGTGAGAAGCAGCTTAAAAAAAACCAAAAAACAACAAAACCAACAACCAAACCTATTTTGGGTGATTCACTTAAACCTGAACACTAATGAGCGTTATCGTGCCAACAGTGCAGATGAGATAAAAGAGAGAAAAGAAAATAAGCTATAAATATCTGTGATAATTCTTTAAACCCCTGTTTTTATCAAGTTGTAGTGGATGAACATTTGACCAGCAGTTCTCTGTGAACATAAGACAGAAATAGCATTCATAGAAATCTCAGATGATAACACATCACTAGCTTCATTGTATATTTTCTGTTTCATGGTGACTACAGAGGACCAGAGTCCACAAAACAGTCTGTGCTCATACAAAAGGCACCCCTGTATAGCAAATGAACAAAATGTTCTTGGATCAAACTCCAGTTTTTTATTTTATTTCTTTTTTAGGCCAGAAAAAGTTATTTGAATGCTCCCACAGCTTTCCTCTTCACCTCTTGTACTGTTACATCCTCTGACATCATACTGTGCTTCCAAGGAGAAGTTTATGGTGTCACGAAAAGGGTCTCAGAAGTTCAAGACGTTGTGACACTGAGAGAAAGTGTCTGTATGTTTTCAAACATTATGGAAATTGTAAGCGTGCTTTCCAAAACTGTCAGGAATATATGCTTTGAAAAGATGAATGCCTGTGTGGGATTAACTCCTCATGTTACACACAGACTCTGGAGTGTGTTGTTTTCTCCCACTGCTCTCTGGAGCCCAGTATCTCAAATGGAATCTGACACACCACACCAGATGCTAAATGAGGCCTTTCCAAACTGAGGTGTGTGTGTTTTGTGTGCTGAACGTAATCTCTGCAGACTCACTTTGTGGAAGTCTGATGGGAGCTGTCCTGCTGTTTTGGAGCAATTCACCTGGCCCAGCCACAGCCCATCCCGGTGTGTGTTGGTGTTAACAAATGTGTGGGGATGGGTCCCTCCTCCCCCTGCATCCCAGTCAGCCCAGCTGAAATGTCTTGCTGGTGTGGAGAGCTGTGTGTGCATATGGAGAGTGTTTCTAGGAAATGTTATGTAAAGCAGTTCCAAAAAAGAGACAAGCATAGGAAAATGATATTAATTCTATCCCTAAAGCAGATAAAATCCATTTCATATGTTATTACTCTTCTTTTTAAGAAAGTAGAAGCGAATAATTCTAGCAGCTGTTTGTGCTATAAAAACCTGGCGCTGTGTATTCCTTGTTAACACTGAACAGCAGAGCTGCTGCAGATCCCAGGACTCTCCAGAAGATCATCTCCAAAGTCAGGTTTGCCTGGATAGGAAACAAGAAGTGCTTCACTAATATTGGCACTCGCTCACTCGGAGTACAAATGGCAAGCCGAGATGAGCAAACCAGCTACGACAGAGATCTGGCTTGAGCAGGAGATGTCCCATCTTGGAGAGGGCCAGGAGATAAAACTCCACAAGTTTAGGCAAAGGACTGACCTGGTGGGTGGCGCAAGGCTGGCAGAGCTCCCTCCTTCCCGTTTGACACAAACGCCTCTGGGGCTCCTCTGTGGAGAGTTTTTAGGATCAGAAAGGAGGAGGATGGATGATGGTGATTTTATTTTTTTTTTCCCCAGTGTTCTTACACTTATGATTTGGGTTCTCATCAACCTGAGCTCAGACCCATATTCCAGCCTCTGCCCCCCAGGAGCTCCTAAACACTTCCAATTCACTGATATTTGAGCAGTGCAGTGTTGCTGCCATGTTCAGTGTGGCACTGCATGAATCTGTCACCTGGTGATGCTGAGCTGTCTGTTAGGCTGTCTTCTAGATAAAGCGCTGTTAACACATCATCTTCTAAAGCATGAGAGTCTCCCATGGCACTGACAGGTAATATATACTTCTTTCCCTGGAAAAAAAAAAGCCTTTTCCGTTAGCAATGACTTGCTGATTGCCTATTTATTTTCACAAATCTTCTCATGTCAAAATATTTTGATAAAAGTCTGGCCCACATTAAATAATCAAGAAAATAATTACTAGTTCCAATTTTATTTAATTTTTGACTGTCAAATAATCTAACAAGCTTATTTTTAGATCTCGGGAATGCATCTTGTAAGGTGCTACAGTGAGTGAGCAAAGATGGTTTGTACTCAGATCGGGGAACGGAGGGAAGAGGCTGATTTCCACATTGGCGCAGATGAGGAATGAAAGGGAGAGAAGGAAGGAATACTTTGGGTGCAATCTTGGCCCAGCAACTTTGGGTTAATGATCATAAAGTGGCAGCCAAATTGGTTAATTAGAGAATAAGTGCCTGCTGTTTGCATCTGTCTCATTAAGTCTGAAGAATAAAGCTGCTGAGGAGAGGGACTGAGCAGGGCTTGGGCATGCGTTTGGGGACTGGGTTTCTGGAGTTGGTTCTTGAGTTGTTGACTGACTTCTGGGGTTGCTGTTTGTCTTGTTGGGTACCAGGTCAAGCACTGACCTGTAAAATATATTTATCTTTAGTCTGATACGATGGTCTGAACCATTACTGTGAAACCTCTTCATCTGAACACACAGCAGGAATTTCCTGGATTTATGGCACTAATGTTGAAACTGCAGGGAATAGGATGCAGAGAGGGAGGGAGAAAAGGTAGGGCAGGAGGGTGAAATTGCAGGTTAAGGGTTTGATAATTAATGGAGGATGTGGGCTACTGAAACAAGGCTTTCAAGGCTGTCCCCAAATGTCTGCCAAGCATGAAACCCCTCCTTCAACACCAGCCTGGCACTTTTGAGATTGTTGGGATCACACAAATTGTGTGAAAAGGCCGGGATGAGATTTACAGGGATAGGCCTGAGTGGATGGACTTGAGAAGCCAAAGTGCTTGGGACGACTTGTTTTCTTATTTGTTTTGCTTTTGTAGCTGTTTTTGTTTTGTTTGTTTTTCTTGAAGGTGAAATCCAGTGAAAGGACAGAGAATCTGCCCAGACAGGAAACTCCCTGTAACATTGCCAGGTTATGGAGTGGGCAGGGGATAAAAAAGAGAAAGAAGAATGGGATGATACAGGCAGAGCAGGGCAGGCTGAGAATAAAATTTTGGGGAATGATTGTTGTGTTTTCCCTGCAGTCCTTGCATGCACAGGAAGCAGGGGGTAGGGTTCAGGCACTTATTAGATATTCAAAGTCTGGAAAGGTGATGTGGCACCGGGGAATCCAAACTGGCATCAGGAATGGCAAACTGAGGAAAACAGGGAACTGTAATGTGGGACTATTCCACTGGCATCCTTTTCCTTCCAAAGGCTGTGCATGAACTGTATTTGGAGGCCTGATATGGGCAGAATGATGTCCTGCTTTAGGAGAAAATGGTAATTCAGGGCATTTTCCAAAGCATTCCATCAGGGACCTAATCCAAATGAGTGCCTTTCTCCGTTGACTTTGAATCAGGTTGTTGCATCCTACAGCTGAAATTTCCAGCCCCCTCACAAGGATTTTGGGCACTTAGTCCTCCATGGAAAATTAAAATGAGATTAGAAAAGCTCAGCCTGCCATTTTAAGTGGATTGAATCAAAAGTAGGAACAGGCTCAGGGTTTTCTTAACAATCAATTGAAACTTAATACTGCAATCCCTTTCAGCATCCACCGGGAGGGAATGCAATATCTCTGGAAAAAGACAGTATTGTATATCACAGAACAGAATATTCTGTATGGAATATTTATTGGAAAATGATTTACATTCCCTTAATTTTCCCCCAACAAATGTCTGCTCTTTTCTGCCTGGAACTGTCTTCCTTGCCACATTCCTGTTTCTAAAACTGCTAATAGAGCTGATTTAAGTTGTTCATAGCAAATACTTTTTATGGAGAAAAAGAATTGTTCTTAAAGTGCATCTGACTAAAATATGCCGAGGTTATTAGTGCTTCACATTTTGCAAATGAATTCATATATTATTGAAAATTTTAATAGAGCATATATGCCTTGCATTTTTTAATAACTTTCCTGAAAAGATGATTCTCTTCCCAATAAAAACCAGACCTTGTTCAGTAAAGAAAAACCTAAGGAAAATTTGAGCTAAATTACCCTTTCCCTCAAAAAAGATGTTTGAAGAAATAAAATAGAAAAATAGGTCTCTTTGGGTCCTTTTAAAATGCAAATATCTCTTAATAGGCAGGTTTTGCTTGGCTGTTAAATAGTTGTAGCTGTTCTTGCTTCATTTGGTTTGCATAAACATGGCCTAATTCAAAACTATTTATTCCTCATGTACCTCTTTGTTTCTACTACCACTGGATGGTTTGGGTTGGAAGAGACCTTAAAAACCTTCTCATTCCAAGTCCCCTCCCATGGACAGGGACATTTTCCACTGGACCAGGTTGCTCAGAGCTCCATCCTCCCTGCAGCTTGTCCCCCTTGCTGTCCCCTCCCCTCTGTCACAGAATCATTTAGGTTGGAAAAGGCCTCTAAGATCATCAATCCAACCCTAAGCCTGACACTGCCAATCCACCACCAAACCAAGTCCCTACACGGAGGTGCTGTCCCTGTGAGGACAAGGGACACAGAGCAGTGGATGAGGTGACAACTCCGTGCCCCAAAGGAGTGGTGGGGGGACACAGGGGCCTTGGGAAAAGGGACAGGCAGTGGGATTGTGTGCTGGATCCTTGGGCACCATGACCAGGGGCGATGGACTTGGATCTTGCAACTTACCCAAAAAATAAGCTCATTTCTGTCTCCACCAGGACTGTGGGGGCTGAGTCCTCCCTGGTGTTAGCTCTTCTGGCACAGCAGTGTTTAAGTCTACCTTTACCAGAGAACCCAGTCCCTATTAAAACCCGGAAAGATTAAAGCAAGGAAAGTCCCCAAAAAGCGTTGATGGAAAGAGTAAGTATGAAGTTTCCAACAGAGAGTTGTTCTCGATTTAATTCTTGCCACACATAAACAAGGGCTCCACCAGTTGTTCTTTGGTTTTGGAATTAGCTTGATTTGAAATCAAACAGAACACTTGTCCTGACAGTAGATCACTTCTATCTCGCATGTGGTTCTATTAGGAAAGATTTGATAACACTGTCAGGGTAAAATTGCTGATTTCAATCTTGTCTGGTTTCCCTCTTCGCACTTTGGCAAGTAAAGAAATATTTTGCTTTTCTGTGTATTTTCCATCAAATAACTGGGGCATCTCAGTAGTATCTTAAAAAGAAAAGGCTGCCAGCTGCTGTCTTAATGTTCTCAGAGTGAAGCATCACAAAGGTTTTTTCCGCCTCTGCTGACTTGTAGCTGCTGTGTTCATTTATTAAGGTGGGAGTCTGTAGGATTTCGTCTCTAGTTAAATGTTGAGAAGTCTGTAGAGTGGGTGCTGGACACTTTACCAGGATGCACAAGACCTTGCCTTGCTGGGGTTGAACTCCAGCTCTTTGTTCCTGTAAAGATGATAACCTGATGTTAGAGAAAAGGGCAAAATTTCTGCCCTGGGGCCCAGGTTGGACTGCAGAAGCAGCAGAAGGGAGTAGGGGAGCAGCTGGAGAAAGGTGGTGTGATGGCACTGAGATGTGGTCCCAGTTTAGCACCAGACCCTCCTCCCTGAGACACTGTAGGGCAACTCTTCACACTGATTTCTTTCCTCCCTCAGATTTGAAAAGGATTTAATGAACGCAAGCCCCTCGTTCACGCGGTGTTTGGTCACTGCACTGCTGTGACAATGCTGGTCTGTCCACCCTGAACGGCCAAAGCTGTGGTTCCTGCCCCACACAAAAAATAACTCTGTCCTGGGTGAGATCTGAGCATGTTTTCCCCAACTCACAGGCACAGGGGAACCTCTGGAAGAGCTGGAGAGGGGTCATGTCATGGGAGGCCACGTCCTGAGTGAAATATTCCGGTGTTGACAATATCTCTGTTAAAATTGTTCAGACAAATCTACATGGAATAGAGTTGGTTTGGATTTACATTTAAAACACAAAGTTGAGCTCTGAATTTCTAATCATCTTCTAGGCTCTGATGATTTCTGACTCGGGCTTAGCTCTTACGTGTCCCATTATTATCAGTGATACGTTAAAACTTTACAGCCAAGTACCATATTCCCTGTGATATTGAAATACAGAACATACTTGGAGTTCTTTGCTTTTCCTTCTAATCTTTCAGCAACCTAATACTTTCTAACTTCCCTCTCTCAAACCAGGGACAGCCTTTTTTCTTTATCAGGGAATTCTGGTTTCAATCAGAAGGTGTCAGCAGCTCAGACTTCAGGGATACAGTCAAGTAGTGTGAGATTATTGATAATTTTGCAAGAATGACCACACCAAAACACTGTAAATGGTTGCAGATACTCCATGGCAAGCACAGGAATAAGTCTTAACATGCCATGAGGTGCATATGGAAGATGCTGTTATTTAATAAAAAGTAAAGAAAACTAGAAGCCACACGACAAGAAGACAAGTTATTTCTCTAAATGTTTTTTCCTAAAAGCCAAGTGCAATATTGTGAGGTTTGGATCTAATAGAGACCCTAAATCTTTGTAGATAGGGTGGAAGACTTTCTTGGAGCTGAATATCTGTTGGAAGCCCATTTCTTTTCAAGTATTTCAGCCAAGTCTCCATCTCCTGTAGCACTTGTGTTGTACAGAACCCTTTTGCAACTGCTCCTTTAACAACACTGGAATTGTTTCTCAGTGCAGGAGCTCCAGACCTGCTTTACACCTGTTCCTCTAAAACACCTGTGCTTCCATGATCCTCGTGGAATAGGCATAATTTATACTGACAGAAACTGCTTTTGCTGCTGTTACTTGAGAACCACCCAGTGTATGAGAAGTGCTGAGAAATCCCCTTTTCTAGGGCTGCATTGGAGGAGCTTTTACTGACAAACACCACAAAAGCTGCTCCTGTTCCTCACTGGAGTTGACATTGATGGCCAGGCTGGCAAATTCCCTGTGTGGATTTAGGATCTGTGCTGGAGTAGAGGCTTCCACCATGGTCCCAGCTCTTGATTATTTGGTGTGGGTTTTTTTGGTTGGTTGGTTGGTTGGTTGTTTTTTTG
This sequence comes from Promerops cafer, assembly GCA_013398275.1. Lineage (NCBI taxonomy): Eukaryota > Metazoa > Chordata > Aves > Passeriformes > Nectariniidae > Promerops > Promerops cafer. The sequence goes on along the minus strand of VZSE01009162.1, from coordinate 485,087 downwards.
TTTTGTTTTGTTTTTGTTTGGGTTGTTTTGGTTTTTTGTTTTTTTTTCCCTAGAAAGCCAGAATTTGGGCATGGTAGGTGCATGTGTGGCAATCCCTTTGCTTGTGCCCGGCAGGTTGGCTCCAGCTCTGCACCTCCCTGGAGGAGCTTTGGTGGGTTTGAATTCAGCTCTTGGAAAATGTTGTGCTGGGAAGTGGAAGAAAAGGAGGAGTTGGGCATTTACAGGGCCTTGAAAACAAAACTCTCCTTTTCACAGAAGGATTTTTAGGATTGGTTTGGGGGAGGGCAGCAAGGAGCTTGTTGAGAGGTAAAGCGAATATCTCATTAATGATTTACTAATGAGCTGTAAAAGTTCTGACTCTTTATAACTTCAGAGGATGGAAAATGTTTCTGGGAATGCTGCAAGCCCCACAAAGGCCAGGGCAGATCCTGGCTGCCTCTGTGTAGGGTCTTTGATAGAGTCTGACTTACCTCTTTCCTCCAGTCCCTTAGGCCTTAGAAAAGATTAATCACAGTGTGGTGGGAAGCACATGGAAATAGCAGAGAGATGAGAAACCAGAGCGGGAGAGAGGAGGAAAAAAGCCCCAACATGAAACACTGTTTTCTTTCTGGTAGGGCTCGGGCAGGAATAAATTGCCAATGATCTCACTTTAGAGCAATGTCAGTTTATTTGTACTGACTCTGAACTGACCATTTCACAGGGGCTTCTGGGCTCTGCTTTGCGAGGGAAGAGCCTTGGAATGACACAGACTTTATGGACAACAGGCCCAGGGCTTTGGGCTGGGGAGGTGCAGCCACAGCCCAGCTCAGCCCAGGGTAAGGGCTCTGGTTTAAGCCTTAGAGCTGTCCCTGTCGGCTTGTATGTAAAGGTTATGCTGCTCATGTGCACTCCAGAGGTGGGCACAGCACACCCTGCTCTGGGTTCTACAGGAGAAATGGGGCAGATCAGAGCCCAGCAAAATACAGAGAATTAATTGAAACCTGACAGCTCTGAAATCAAAATCCCTGGAGTGTTCAACAGCAAGGGCTTGGAGAGAGTCCAAGAAGGGCCAGGCCATGGTATAGATTTGCCTTGCCTGCACTTCTAAGGCTTCCCTCTGTGTTATGTCTCTAGTTTGGAAGAATGTGAGTGTTTTTCTGCAGCCAGCTCTCATGGCCTTTATTGCTCCAGCAGTAGCTAAGGAGAGTGCTGGAGTTAAGAAATTAATCTTGGAATTGGTGTACAACGATTCAGACCCTGGTGCTGCCTGTGACCTGGGTTGCCATCAGTAAAGTCATTTATTCCCTGTGGGTTTCAACTTTCCCCCTAGGAAATGTGGTCTGTGGCTTCCAACTCGTGAGCAACCTTTGTCAAGCAAGCACAGCACACAGAGAGGCTGTGACCTCCCCAAAGCCCCGTGTGCACCTTTCCTTGCAACAGATTTTGCCTGGGAAAGGTTCTAACCCCGTAAATCCTCCTGCACGAGGCAGCACTCCCACCCCTTGCACTGTGAGGGAGAGCAGAGGCTGCACGGAGGTGCTGCACATTCCCAACCTTGTCCTGCTAAGAGTTGGAAGATGCCCAAACATCTCTGTGAGCAGTGTTAGCACTTTGTGTTTTCTTGGTCGTAAAGCTCAAGTGTTTAGTTAATGTCTGCACAGGTGGTTAAATACAATGGCTCCCTCTGCCAAGTCACAAACCTGAAATTTACTGGAAAGCAGGAAAAAAAAAAAAGAAAAAGAAAAATAATAAAGTCCAAGTTTATTTATGGTTTTTGCAGGTTGTAAATGTAAGGAAATGAGACCACTCATGCAGATGGGCATAATGTATGCCTAGTGTGACACCTAAAAATGCTACTCAGTAATTACACGCCGTGAGACTCAAAGCAGTGGGCAGCAGTCCCCTGGAACTGTGTGGTTTGACACACAGTTTGTGTTTTACAGACCACGTTCAGGCAGTGGGACTATTTTGCAAGCACTGCGGAAAGGCTGTGTACAGCAAAGCATCTTTTAAACTGAGCCCAAATACCTTTCTGAGGGAGAGCTGTCATGCAGGGGGTGTGACACAGGTGGGAGAGGATTCTGCAGTCAGCTTGTGGCAGCCTGAGAGGTGGCACCACAAATAACAGTGCAAAGGGCAGCACCAAAGTAAATCTACTCCCCGTTTTGTGGTTCTGTGGACTTCATGATCCTGGGAAGATCTGAGTGACCAACAGCAAGCTGAATGTCCTTGGAGCAGCAGGCAAATTTTGATCTATTTCTAGATGTAAATATAGTTTCCTATGAGTAACCTGTTTTGTTGGTTTTTTTTTTTTCCCTTACTGATCATTCCAGGGGAGAGTTCCCTCCCTAGGAACGAAGGACTTAGAAATTGTGGGTAATGGAGTCCTGCCCTGTGTTCAAGAAACAGTGATGGGGTGTTTCCAGGAACCGAGCAGGTGCTGGGACAGCAGTGTCACAGGCTGCTGCAGATGGCAGGACAGGGGCAGTCAGTGTGCACCAGGCAGCCAAGTTCATCTTCCTCATTTTAGCACCATGGAAGGAGGAACACGAAGCTGCTGGGGAGGTGTCCCCTCAGGAAATGGTCTGAAAATCACTCCTCTGAAGCATTGCTGGTATTGCTGCTGACCTGCTTCCAGCTTTGGGGGCAGATCACTCCTCTGGCTTCCTAGATAGAAAAAAAACATTGGTTAGGTTTGCTTCTTCACCCCAGTTTCCATGTAATTTTTAGTTTGTTAGCAAAGAGAACTTGTCATCTGCTTCTGCAAGTTCTGAATGTTCATAACCTTCCTGCAGTAGAAGTGCACATGTATATTCATGAGGAACACATGTGCCACACATGGCTGTCAGGCCTTTGGAAGTGAGGCTTAATTTGGGAATGCTTGAGGATGGATGTGAACAGATCACCTTGACTGGCTGAGCTACTCGAGGGGCTGAGGGCACCTACTGCTGTTGTTGTTGTTATCAGCAGTATCACAGCTGCATTTTCTGAAGGTGGAGTGCTCAGTGGCTCTGTGGTGTCTCCGAGGTGGCCCTCCCACCCCCTAAATGCCTGGGGAGGAGTGTGGACGAGCCCCTGTGCTGAGCCAACAGCCAGGAGTGTTTTAATGATCCACCTTCTCTCTGGGGCTGAGCTGGGAGGTGAGGAGGTGCCCTGCTGAACTCGTGTTGTTTGGGTATCAGGATCTATTTGAAGCACCCCCGAGGAAAGGATGACTAAAGCAGCCCCCAAGTGACACATGTTCCTCTCTGCTGCTTCACAGGGGAAGGCTCCAAGGTCTGTTGGTGAGATGGAGCTTCCTGCTGAGAAGACAACTCAAGCTGGCTAGAGATTAAATAACACTTTTAACTGCCTGATACTGTGAAGCTTAAAAGAAGGAAAAAAAAGACATGCAGTGTCACCTAGGGAGTAAACCAAAGCTTGCTGAAGCCCATTGAAAGGTTTCCATTGAATTCAGCAGGTACTGGAGTGAGCTGCCAGGTTCATGCTGATGTGACCTCAGGTTACAGCTGTGCCACTGCCACCGAAGGAGGCTGTTCAGGTTTGGAGCTCAGCATCTATCCCAGCAAAGGCAAAAAAGAAAGGGAAGCGGTGGGATCGAATGTGGAGCTCATTTCTGTTGCTTGCAGTTTATAGACTGGATTTATCACCCCTAGCTACAATGATTTCTCAGTGTTAGACACCTGCCCTTCCCCACGGCCAGCTCATAAATGACACTGCTCTTTAATATAATGGCTTGGAAGGTACAAAGGGTAAGTTGCAGCTGAAGCAATGTTTAATTTGGCTTTTGTGGCTCAGACAGCTAAGGAGCTGTGGGCATGTCAGTTTGGATTTGAGCTGCAGCCCTGTGTCAGGCACCCAGCCCCAGCTCCAGCATGTACCACTGTGCCCCCAGCCAGGGCCTCGCGCTTCAGGCAGCGCTGTACTTCAGGGAGCACTTAACATATGAAAGAATTCATTCCTGGTTTGAATTTGAGCAGCTCTACAGTGCATTGTACTTTATTACAATGCTTCTGAATTGCTTTCATAATTTCCCCTGTGCCACCACCCGACTGTAATTCTCCTCCCGTGTGCGGCTCGGCACAGGGCTGGCTGCAGCTTGTCGGGATGCTTTGCATTCCCCATCATCTCTGCACCAGCCTGAAGGAATTTCAATTCACACCAGTCCTGCATGGGGAACCGAATGTGATTATGTCCTGTAAGTGAGGAAAAAAGGAGGGAGAGAGAATTCAGTGGCAGCCCTTTGGCAGGACAGAGATGTCATCTCAGCTGCCTGCCTGATTCTGGGTTGGTTTGTACTTTAACTGCATTGTAGGGGGAAACAAAAAATAAATGTGTGGTTGACTAAAGCTCATGGCCATCCTGGCAGAGGTAATGGACAGCCTTCAGCACTCGCATATGTTCCAGTTTTAATTACACATTTTTCGAGTTTAAGGGTTTCCCTTGAGATGTGCTTATTCTCCTATTTGAACCTTGGGAAAGTGAGGTCAAATGAGAGGATGATTTTAATTTGAAATAAATATTCTTCTTCTTGCTGTCTTTTCTGGAGCTGCAGCACCCTTCAAGGTGTTAACCAAAGCTATCAGTAAGATTTACTCTCATCTTGGTCCCAGAACAAGTTGGGATTATTGCATTAGGAAGGTGCTCAGCATCCAGAGACCCCCATCCTCTGCTGTGATTTCAGAGAAGAAAACTGGATGCCAAGTTCCCTCTTAATAAATGAGCTCTCATTTATCATCACTTACTGTCTTTGGAAAATGAGAGATTGTTTTTCCAAGTGATCCTGCAGCATTGGGAAGACTTCTGCAGCTTTGACTCATTGTGATTATTCCCAAGTGTTGTCATCAGTTCTTCCTGTATTTATGTGAAATTGCTCTAAGCCTGTGCTTAGCTCCCAAAGCAGATCACAGTGCTTTGAATAGGAAAAACCCCACATCCCCAATCCCTGCTTCTGCTCTCAAACATGACTTGTTTCATTCACTCTCTTCCTGCTGGGAGATGCCAATCGGAACCTTCTACAGAGCCCGAGTATTCTACTTTTTATTATGTTTGAGGCTATTGTCATGGTATAGGTTATATACATTGGTTGTAAATAAGGAGGGACTGAAAAGAAAGTCCTAGAGATCACTGTACAATTATCATTAAACCTGTACCCTGCTGTTCTGTTCTCTGAATGCCTAACCATGCTCTAGCCATGATTTTCTGCTGCACTGCATGTAGTAGTTGCATCCATCAAAGCAGAAGTGTTTCTAAATTTGCCTGTGGATAATTAAACTCACTTTAATGTAAATGACTGTGCTGCAGCTCCCAGGGTAAAGATGTGTCACTTATGCTCCCTATAAACATTAGGGAGAATCGTCCCCACAGAGCAGGTCCTGATACAAACTCCTACAGTCCCAGACTCAGCAGAGTCAGGGATTATCAAGTAAAGAGGTAAATGCTTACTAGTAAAATCCAGAAATGGTGCCTAATTTAGGCTATGCACACTAAGCAGTCAAAAGACCAAGATGATCAGAGGGATGGAGCAGCTCTGCTGGGAGGAAAGGCTGGGAGAGTTGAGATTGCTCAGCCTGGAGAGGAGAAGCTTTAGGGTGACATCACTGTGGCCTTGCAGAGCCTGAAGGGAGCTACAAGAAAGATGGAGAGAGACAATTTGCAATGGCCTGGAGTGATGGGAGAAGGCAGAAAGGCTTCAAACTGCCAGAGGGGATATTTAGATTGGATATTGGAAAGGAATTGTTCCCTTTGAGGGTGCTGAGGCCCTGGCACAGGGTGCCCAGAGCAGCTGTGGCTGCCTCTGGATCCCTGGCAGTGTCCGAGGCCAGGCTGGACACTGGGGCTGGAGCAGCCTGGGACAGTGGGAGGTGTCCCTGCCTATGGCCGGGGTGGGAAATGAGATGAGATTTAAGGTCCCAAACCATTCCATAATTCTATGAAAATGGGAGATTTTTTTCACCTCTAGCCTCCCCATCCCTCCTGCTGACCGGTGCCAGCTGCTGCTGTTCCCAGATCCTGAAGCACAAACAGTGCTGAGGCAACAGCTGAAGCCCTGTGCAAAGCCACACATGAAAAGTGAAGTTTATTTCTGTCAGCTCAGTTTAGTTTGGAGCCTGAGTGTATCTGCCTGGGGCAGCCATAATGTGAAGATGGCAATCACAATTTTCTGTATGAACAGGGCATAAAAACTCGCTGTATTCTCTTCAGCAAGTAAACATTCTCATTTCATGCCAGGGTTTGTAATAAAGGCTCCTTTCTCTGATTCCTTTCCCATCCAGATGTTTCTCCGTTACCAGCATAGCATAGAAACATCTTCAGCTCTTATGGCCACCATCAAAATATTCCCTGCACCCCTGTCTTAATGTCATCTTTTCTGTTCTGTTCATTCCATTCCAAGCATGCACTGTATTTTTCTTTTTAGAAAGAGTTCAACTTCTTCTAAGAAACTTTTTCTCCCACACTGAATATCTTTCCCAAAGCATGAGAACATTCTACCCTTTCATTTTGCTCACCAGACATCGCACGATTTGCAATGGAAACTGGCAAGAACATTTAAAATAATAAAAATAAAAATTGTGCTCATCTCAGAACTGGGAGATGAGTGCATTTGCTGAGAGATGTAGGGGTTTGGAGCCCTGTGATTGAAGTCTCCAGGAATGTTAACTGAATTTTAATTTGTGTTTTACAGAACGATATGTATGGAGCGAGTGTAGGAGAGGTCAGGGGAGGGTAAGAGAGACTGAGCCACGCTGGCTAAATGCATCACTTAGTGCACATTGAGCAGGTTTTTGGTTACTGCAGTTTTCAGATTTGTGCTCTAATCTTTATTGATTTAACGAGGGCTCTCACGCAGTAATTAATGCGGCATTAGTTGTGCCCAGTGCTCTTGGAAAAGCTGGGTATTAGCTCTGCTGCTGCTGCTGTGGGCTCTGCTGGGGCTGGAAGGGGCAGAAGTGTGCCTGAATCCTTGGACTGGATTATAAATTGTGGAAGTGGGAGGTAAAGAGGTGTTTGTCTCCCCAGCTGCCTGCTCTTTTTGGGGGTAAAAGCTTGGACACCTAGTGGTTTTTTTCTTGGAATGGTTGTTGACTTGTCTCAGTCTTTCAGGATCCTGTATCAGACCTCTGGCCTGGCTTTGTGCAGGAATTTGTTTCCCTAAGATCTCATGAATCCTGGTCCAAAAGCAGTACATAATTTTAGCTCCACTCAAAGGGAAATAAGGAACTCAAAGGAAGTGTTGGAGACGGCCCCAAAATTGAGGATTCCTTTTAAAATAATAATAGAAAAGGCTTGATTCCTCTCTGATCGTTCCTTGAGCCACAAGACTGAGCTGATAACTGCAAGCCATTTTTTAACTGCTGAGAACTTTCCAGGGAAACATCCTGTGTGTTGACTGGGGAAAGCAGCATTAATTGGTGTGTGGGACCACTCAAACCAGTACTGAACTGGTCTTTAGTGGTTTCCCCTAAGCATGAAGCTGAGCTATACCTGTTCTGCTCTAGTTCATTAATAATATTCTTTAAAAGTAGTTAGTCTACAAAAATAGTTATAAAATATACATTAAAAAACTATTCAATAGAAAATAATTGTTCTTTAGCTAGTCTTGCAGTAGGCTTTTGGTTTATACCAGGGTGAGGAGGATGGCAAGGAATCCAAAGGGGAGTTCTACCTGAGATCACCACACTGAATCAGGCAGTGGCACTCAAATTTTGTGGGATTATGTAATTGTTTTGGGCAGAGACTCTTTGCTGGGACAGAACCAGTGGAGCTCTGGGTCGGTTGGTGTAGGTGGGTCAAGGTGAGTGCCCTCAGCAGCTTTTGTGCACAGCATCCTCCTCAAATGACATCATCTCCGTTTTTGTCTCTAAGAACACAAAGATGTTTTGGAGCCCGGGCATTTCTCCTGCTGTTTGGTGCTCCTGGGGGGTCTCCTGGCACAGAGCTCCAGGTGATGGAGCAGTGAGGAGGAAGGGTCACGTGGCAAGTGTGGATCTGAACTGATGCACAGAGATCAAGGGGAGCAAAGGTTTGGCTTCTCCAGCATTGTCAGACCTTGCTGACATTTCTCACTCAACCCTTAATCCATAAAGTGAGACTGAAAAAACCTCCCTAAATGCTGGCAGAGGGTGATTTCAGTATCATTTGTGAGGTATTTGTATCCAGATCCTTGAAGAATTCCAGCATCTTTTTCCTATTTTAAAGTTGCTGAATGAAGCTTCAAAATAAATCAATTGCATGGTTTGGGGCTGGCTTTATTTGTGAGGTTTTTTTAGCTTTTTGGTTTGGTAAAACCACAATAAACTCATTTTGGAGGAAGGCCAGGTTTCTCTTTGAAGTCCTGTGAAGCAGCACACAAAGTTAAGCTCCCTTCTCCTTGCTCCACAGTAATAAGGGAGTGATGGACTGGAGCTGCGAGCAGCAGTCCAGCTGTTCCCACACAAATCCTTCATTTGGATGAAAGGAGACTGTGGCTGTTCAAATCATAGCAGAGAATGGCATCAGAAATACGACAGACAGATGGATGTTACTGTAACAGCTGTAAAAGGCCCATATGAGAAAACTGGGATAAAGACTCATTTATTCCACTTCAGCTCTATTGCATTGTTTTATTCCTGAATGCACTGGGTACATGGTGATCCAATGGCAACATAATTCCAATTGTAAAATGATAATGCACAATTAGCAAACTGTCAGGTACAGCCAGCTGGAGGACTGGCTGCTGGCATCCTACATTTGCCCAAATTAAAAAGTGGGAAATGTGTTAGCGAGACCCAGTTTCAGGGAGTGGGGGCCTGTTGAAGTGAAAGTGCTGTTTCCTTCCTCCTCGAGCTTTTCCTGTCCTTGGAAACAGGGAGCTGCTGTTCTCCAGGTGTATGGGAGAGGATCCAGGACAAAGCCTCTGAGGTTATTGGAGACAAAAGGGTTAGGGTTAGGCTTGATGCCTCAGGATGGCTACCTAGAACAGAGGCTAGACAAGATTAAAGGAATAAAAGTAGGTATTTATTAAAGGCCTTCAACAGATACACCTTGGGCAGTCAGAAGTCACCCAGAGGCTGCACCCAGGATGGACGATGGTCACGAGTTTTTCACACAATTATAAATTTGGTTCATTTACATATCAGGAGTTAATCCTCCAATTACAGCTTCAGGCAATGAAGTCATTTACTTCAAGTTATCCCTCCCAATTCATTGTTGTTTACATTTTTTGGGGCCTGAGACAGTGAGGTGTCCTTGAGTTTCAGGCCTAGAGAGAAATTGTTTTGTCTGAATTAAATGGGAGAACAGTAGCTGACAGGCTGTGGAGTTTTGGAGTTATACACTAAGGCAGTACAGGATTTTAAAAATATAAAAGCTAAATCCTAAGGCATCAGGCTGGGCTGGGAGGGGATGGAGCAGATCCCTATGAGCACCTCACAGCTCCTTGGAGGGGTGTTACTGGGCTGGGGGAGATGCTGCAGTGCCAGATAGTAAAACAAGAGTGCAGGGGCTGTAAAAGAGCTTCTTGGAAACTTGAAGTTGAATATTAGGAAGAGAATTTTCCCTAGAAAGGAAGGCCAGGCCTGGGATGGGCTGTCTAGACAGGCTGTGGAAGCGCCATCCTTGGAGGATGTGGAGAGTTGGCTAAACCTGAGCCAGCCTTGGCCATGGGCCCACGCTGAGCAGGACAATGAGAGGGCCCTCATGGCCAATAATTCTGTGATAAGAGAGATTAGAAGGGAGCAGTTGTATCTGCAAAAACATTTATTTTAATCCTCGCCATCAGACAGAATCAGTTGAGGGAGGGCGATCCTGAGGAAAGCATTTCTAAGAAATGTGGACAAAAAACCACCTTAAAAATCTAATAAAACAATGAGATATTTAGATGCTGTATTGTACTTTAGGCTTCTTAAAAAAATAAACAGTTCTGCAGCGTCTCAAGTGATACCCATCCATTTGTGTGCATGTCAAACTCCAGTGGATCTGTCAAAGCTTTTCTTCACTTTGGGACAATTAAGCATAGATTCCATGGGCTCCTTATTTCCAGAACTGTATAAACAAAATTTGTTTTATTATGTTTACTCATTTGGAAAACAGCTAATACTTTGGGTGTGTATTCGAAGATTTCTTGAACTCACTTCAATATTTTTTCCTGTGTCATAACAGTTGGCTTGTAGCAGCAAAGTGGAGTAATCAGTGGGTTGTGGCTGAAATCAGAACCATATACCACAGGCTGGTTTGATCTTGTATGTCAGAAGTTACTAAAAAAAAAAAAAAAAAGAAAAAGAAAAAAGACTGCTTGGTTGAATTTGAAGATAAGAGGAAAATCTCCTGAGGAAAAAAATACAAAGGAATGCTTGCAGCCGGTAGCAGTTATTTTGCTTTCAAGTGGTCAGGGTTTTTCAAAGATTTCACTCTTCTCCCTGGAAAGTGTGAGCTGGCCTTGGTTTTGTGGAGTCATGGGAGCAGCAGGTGAGCACAGCCTGGTGACATCCCTCTCCCTGCAGTGGCACTCAGTGCTGTGACACCCAAAAGGGCAGATCCCCAACACAGGACAAAGAAACCTTGTCCAAGCTTGGTGCTCATGCTGGGCAGGTGATATTTTTCTGCACATAAACTTCCTAAAATCCTCTATTGGATATTCCCAAGCTGCAGAACAGGGAACAGGGTATTGGGATCCCTGTGACATGGCAGAGCTCCTGGGGCTTTGGCGGATCAGGTGTTTCAGCTGTATTTTCAATAACTCCTGTCCTCTCTGCGATGTTTCTCGTACAAGATCACATCTCTTGAGGGCATGCTTGTCACGCCTGCCATGGGGAAATTACCTTGAAGGTGCTGTGCCAGAAATCTCATTCTGGGCTGTTCCAGTTTGCTTCCTAATGGCTGAATGGTTGAGTTATTGTGGGAGCTTAGTCACATCAAGATACAGCTCAGAGCAAGCCCTGATTCATTTAGCTGCATAGGAGGTTTTGGGAGATGATGGCTTCATCATGAGTCAGTTGTTCATTATCACATTCCTCTGATGTTACACAGCAATATTGGAGCTGCCACAAGCAAAAGCAGATGAATGATACCAGATTAGATGGACCTTGTCTCTGATAATGGTGAACGTGTCACGCCTCAGACGGATGCAAAGAGCCAAGTGCTGCATCAGGCTGCTCATGCAAGGAGACAGGAGCCTTTCCTAGCCCTGCCTGCACTCAGCTTAAATATAGAAATGGGAAAGTGACTTTGCAGCTTGATTTCAGCTATGCTTAACCATGCCTAATCATTCCTTTTGAAAAGCGTGTTAAGGTATTCTCGTCAATTAGCACTTGTTTCAGTGAGCTTCACGGATTAATTAGATGTTGCATTACAAAAATAATTATGCCTTTTAGCCATTTTCGGTTATTTACTTCCTTAAATGTTGGGTTTGTGAGGCAGAGGCTGGCTTGGTGCCACAGTCATTTGGGTAGAATCTAACACAGATTAATGAGCAAACTTGAAAAGCAAGCAGTGAGTTCCCCAGTGTTTTGTAATTAAGCAGTTTGATTAAAAACAACTGGAACAACTCTGTGCACTGAGAAACAAAGTGGGAACAGCTCTCTTCACTGAGACCTCTGTAACAACAAGTATCAAACCCAGGGCTGAAAGCAATTTAGGGAGCTTGAAAGTTTACTTGGCTACCTGATGGTTTTGTCGGAGAAGTTTTTGAAGAATAGGCATTGAGGCAATGCAGATGTCCTTTCCCTGCCTTCAAATTCACAAACACAATGACAGAGGGATACACTGACTTTTTTTTTTGAGGCAGGAACTCAAATGCTTGTCTTGACACACTTGTGCTGCTCCATGGACACAGCTGGTGTAGTTAAAAGAAGGTGGCTTTTGAAAATAAGCTGAAAATTTGTGCAATGAACTTTAAGGGAGTTCTCCCTCACTATGAGCCAGTGACACCTAAACCAAGCCCTTAAAAGTGCCTGTGGCCAGAATGGGTTCTGTTACCTCTGTTGGACCAAAGGCCTCCAACTGCTGCTGGGGTAAAACTCCAGCCCCAATTTTGGGAAGCTTTGCTGATTTACACCACCTGACAGCCTGGCTCAGAGTAAAAACCAGGCATTGGAAGAGCCCTGACTGTGATTATCCCAGGGATTCATCCTGCTGGTCCCTGCACGTGTGAGCAGGGTTGGAATTGATGTGAGCAAGGCTGGGCTGAAAAAGCTGATACTGCAGCTGGAGTGTGAGGCAGGGCTAAATGTTGTTCACCTTGCACTAAGGGCAAGTCGGGTAGACAGAAAAATACACATGTTCTTCTCTTGCTGGCCCAGCATTAACTGCCTGGCTTACATTTCTCTGGAAATATGCCTGTCTGAAGCCTCAGACATCAATTTTCTCTTGTTTTCAAGCCCATTTTAGTTCTCTTTCACAGGCAGATCTTGCTTAGAATCAATAGCTCCCCACTATCAGCCCCATTTAGTGTCTATTCATTTATTGGATTTTGAAAATAGAAAGTAAGAAGACTTAAAAGAGAAAATATGGGGGGTTTTCATTGAAGAGCATTTTTTGAAATGCAGACTCTTTCTTTCAGCTTTAAGTATTACTGCATTACAAAACACAGTTGAAATGATTCATGCCCCAGCTTGACTTACAAAATCCATAAGCAAATTGCAAAGATCCCTTCTTCTAAAACTGAGGCATCAAAACTTGCTTGGACCAAAATTTTACTCAGCTCATTGCTCAGATTTTCACTAAATTTGTAGCAGGTCATCAGTTTTTTTGACTTCTACCAAGCTATGGCACAGATTGAATTCTTGGAGATCCCTGGCAGTGGCCTGTCCCTTCATTCTGCCCTTCCTTTGCTGAAGGGTGCTCAGCTCCTGTTCTGATGGCACCTTTGATGGCATCTGTGGGGTTATCAAGGTTGTAGATTTGTCAGTTGCTCTTGCAGGGAAATGTTCTGTCTCCTAGAAAGCGTGTTTATGGTTTGGATGTTTGGAGGAAAAAAAAATTCAGGACTGTGCCTTCCTCAGGGACAGCTAGGACAGAAAAAAATCAGTGAGGAAAATCTACTTATTTTCTGTCTGTTCAGTTGGCAAAGTGCTTGAGGGGGCTGTGTGGGGAGGGGCTGAGCAGGGTGTATTCACCTCTTCACCTGCCTGGCATGACCCTGGCATGGCCGTGATTGCTTTTATGAGTGGTACAGGTTCATTGCATTGCACACACTTGCATGGAATGCACGGATATTGCAGAGCAGCTTTTCTGAGCCAACACAGGAAAATGTTTTGTGAGGCAAAAGGGTAGCCAGGAAACTGCTCTCTGCAGTAAAACAAACGTAAACAGCACATACAGCTCTATAACCTGGTTTTGGAGCTGGTACTCCTGATTTGCCTGAATAGAGACACACCAGTGAATGCTCTCCCACTGGGAATGGTGACAGAGTCCACACTGGAGATCCAGTGGTGTTGGAATTGTTTGAGAAGAGTCAGCAACACGGGAGAGGATGTCTGCAGAGGGTCACTTGCATCACACGTGGCTCCTTTAAAGCCATCTGCTGTGTAAGAGGTTGAAGAAATAATGTTAGTAATGGCACTGTCTTAAATCTCTGGGGAAGATATGTGCTTGTCTGTAGAGCTCTCATAAAAGATGCCAGGAAGGGTCCAAAGAGCATGAGCACCTAAAGAATTCCATGGTGCCTGCATGCAGTGCCTTCCCCAGGAACCAGGCCAGAAGTTTTATTGTGGCATCAATTGTCAAAAAGGGGCAGCACAGCTCTTCTCAGCAGCCCTCTCCTCTTGGTGACAAGGATAATTTCAGGATCCAAGGAGAAGAGCTACTTCTGCACCTGCCATTGGGCAGAGGCCTCAATCCAGCACCAGAGGGAAAACTCTGTTTTAGGTGTCCAACCCAGCTGCTGGGCAGGTATTTGCAGTTGGAGGCTCCCTGCGCGTTAGGGATGGCTCGTAAAAAGCAGTCTGAGTTTGGGATAGAGAAATATGGACATAAAAATAAGTGAATTGAAGGTTAACTAAGTTTGCAAAATATATTCAGCACAGTTACTACAAGTCTTATTTTCCAGATGTGGTGAAAGGGATTCAGCTCTGGAATCAAACAGAGAGAGTGTCTTTAGTCCAGGCAGCTCAAGGGCTGATAAATCTGTGTCTTAGTGCTCCAGGCTTCAGTGCAAGGTGCACAGAGTGAATCTGAGAGGCTTTGTGCATGTGCAGGATTAATTTTGGCAGCTCCTGCTTCACTGCTCCCAGTATTCCAGCAAACCAGATTAAGGATACCATGTGTATCTCTGCTCTAACACCTTCCCCCTCCTTGTAACAGATACACTTTCATGGACACCTTCAGTGGTGATTACTGTGAAGCAGATACTGCCACCTTTTCTTTCTCTTGTGTCTGACATACCTCTTTATGTTGTTCAGCTGTGAATTTCTTAGAGCTGGGTTTAATCTCCTTGAATTCCTGGAAAACATCTGGCAAATCATGGATGCAAGTGTGTACAAACAGAGATAAACCCCAGCTGGGTGAGACTGCTCCTCTTTCAGCGTTTGCTACTCAGGATGGGAATCAAAACCGGGCAACACAAAACTTCCTAACTCATATTTTCGTCCCAAACTCCATCACTCTGGCGCTGAACTCATGGCTCTTAAACTTCCTGTTCTCTGCAAAGCCCTGGGAGTGCTGGGGCTGGCCAGGAATGTTGAGTTGCACCATGTCTTGTGCTTCAGTGCTGCTGCTTCTGGCCCCCCATAGGCTAAGGGTCAGTGCCTGTGTGTAAAGTCTGAGGCTGCAGGCAAGGCTTGCACAGAGGCTGTGCATAAAATCCTCTGGTTAGTGTATTATTTTATTTATTTTGTTCATAATCTGACTGTATTCTGCTTTATTTCTACCTTTCTTATGGGTAATATGAGCTATATTTTGCTATTTTTCTAGGGAATACATTAATGTGCGGCAGAGGTGTGAAAAATATTGTAGGAATGGCCATAACAAAGTTTCTCCCAAAACAGTAGAGTCTGCATAGACCAGCAAAAAGTTCACCTTTTTGCTAAGCACATGAAGCTGCTAAATGTGCAAAGGCTCTGCTCCTAAGCATTCCCTCAAGAGTAAAAAGCCCTTCATGGGGAGGTTAAAATAATGATACATACAGGCTTATTCAGAGTTTAAATTTCACCTCCATCTCTCTGCCTAGGCTCTATCAAAATCCAGGCACTACTGAAATCCTCAGGAGACCCAAAGGAAGATCTGAAGAGCTGAATCTGAAGCCAGCCAAGAGGCAAAGGGACTCGGGAGAAATCTCAGCAGCCTGAATGTGCTCTTTAGTGCCTGTTCACCTCTCATATGTTCCTTAGCCAGCAACTCACATCCAAGAGTGTAATATCCTCCTCCACGCTTTCCCCTCTCGCTGCCCAGTCCTGCAGCCCTTATGTGAACTTTAAGTAATTCCCATCAAAGTCAGCTGGTTTGCTGAGTGAACTTCAAACCTCCTTTGGCTCTGGGTTTGCAGGTTTTAAGTCCTGGTAATAAAAAGAGGTTGGGGAATCTGCAGATAATTAACAAACCACAGGCCAACTCCATATCCTGCTCCCTGCCTCATCCGCTCTTTTCTGAAGGAAAGGTAACTCTGTCCAGTCTTCCCAAGTCCAGCAGAGAGACCTTAAAACCTGCTACCTTTCAGCTAAAGATCTGTCTGGAGATCCCCTTCCTTAAAGCCTCAGAATAAATTATATTGTTCCTGTCCTAGCAGGGCAGTTAATGAGATGTTCTCAAGATTGACAGTCTCTGACAGCCCTCACTGCCTCCCTTTGATGCTCTCCTGACAATAGTTTCCAAGGCAGTAAATTAGGACTGGACATAAAGCCTTCACAGTGAGAAATGAAGGCTCTATTTTCTGCTTACCAACTCTAAATGCAGAAAGAGGCAGTTTTAAGCAATACACTTATCAGCCTTAGCTTAAACAATGATTCAGCCTTCCAAAAAAGATACTGCTTAAGTGGTTTGATTGCTCTAAATGGGACTAAAATTCACTTTTTATCAGAGAATTGACATCTCTAAACATCCTCAACATATACCTCATCAAGAATATTATCCTGTAGCCCAAGTTGTTCTATTCCTAACTTCAGAACAGGGTTTAAGTGAACCTGGTGTGTGCTAAACCCAAAGAGCAAAGCCTTGAAAACACATGAACTGTAGTAGTTGTTTTCCTAGGCCCAGAGCTGCTTCTGAATTGCATCTGTGCTTTCTCTCCCTGGAATGCTGGTGCTTTTGGGGTTTGAAAGTACTGAATTTTTAGTGGTCTGACAATGTGTGTTAATGGGGGATTCATTAGACATGAGCCCAACAGGAGGAGGTGAGAAAGCCCCTCTCCCAAAAATGGCAGCCAGGTTTGGAGCAAATCACTGGATTTCAGGCCTCCTTTAGTGATGTGCCTGAACTGCATCACTTCTCCTGCCCAGCCTCAAGCTCAGGGGATTGATGGCAATCTGAATCCATGTCTGGATCCAATATCTGGGGCTTAAGATCAGCTCACATAAATACAGGCATTGCTGAGAGATGTCTTACCAGGGGATGAGCACAGGAAATGCCATCTCTAATGCAGCCTTCTCTCCTCCCTACTAATTGTTTTAGATAATGAGGGAGAGGAAGCACTCATGATGTTTGAGCCTAGAGGGTTGAATCCCTGCAGAGTTGACTCACCTACTCATCTTTGCAAAGTAGATAAGCTTGGTGGTCTGTGTAGTAGGAAGTTGACAAAAGAAAAAAAACCCAAAACTTTCTGTGGTGGAAAAAGCCTGAATTTGAACAATAAATATAAAAATATCTCTCCCACAACAGAAAAAAGGGAAAGTCATTGTTAGAAATTATTGCATGTATTTGGGATTGATATTCTAATGGTATAGACCAAGTTGAAAAATATTGAAATATTCCCAGGGCAGGAGAAGCCCCAGCACAAGGAGGGGAAGCTGATGGAGTTGCCTTCACTGCAGCATGAGCGATGTCCTGTGGGCACCACTCCTGGCTCGGGAACAGCTCTCACTCCAGCTTTTTAATTTCCTACACTGGAGCTGCTGCAGGGGATTATCTGGCATCTTTCATACACGCTACCTTTATTTACTTTCCTAAAATACTCATCTGCATGTAGCAGGCTCTTGTTTGCTGGGCCCCTGACTGAGGTCCTCTTGGTGACGCCTGCAGAGCCGCTGGTGTGAGGAGCTGTGTGGTGTGGGGTGACAGGAGCCTGTCCCACTGTGTGACACACCTGTGTGACCTGTCCTGCCCAGAATGAGCTTTTTGAGACTCCAGAGGACTTGTACCAGCACTGCCACGAGCAAATCATTGCTGAAATCTGTGCTACTGTGTGAAAAGTGTGAGTAAGCACCACCTGCCACCACAAGAGGTGGTGGTGCAGGGTGGGCACTGCACCTTTGCAACCGTGATCTGGTCTCACACTGATGCAGAGCAGTAATTCCAGCATCAGAGCAAACTGGAGTAGGGAAATGTAGATTATACACGGCTGGACTGAGGGGCTGCCCAAGGAATGAAATTATGCTTGGCCACGCTGGCTTGAAGCCGTGTTGTGTGAGGCTCTCCCTGGTTTGGCAGGACAGAGATGAGTTCTTTCCCCCTCCTTGCCCACAGGTATGGATGTGGTTTGGATCAGCTCTTTCCAGCCTTCAGGATCTGGGCATCATCACCAGGATGGCAGCTGGGTGCAATGATAAAAGGAGTTTTCTGTATATTACTCAGTTGTGCACCCCTCTGCAGAGAATGGGTCAAAGCCTGGGGCTTTCACCAGCCACCTGGGGGTTATTTTAGTATCTTTTCTCAAAGACTTTTTTCTAAAACATTTTATTTTATTTGTACTTTGTGGTTGTGACTCCATTATAGGAAGACTGGGGAGGTTTTCCAGGCATCTCTCTCGATGGGATGCTGTAGGTCAGAGGGAAAGTCCTTTTCCCTATATATTTTTCTTTATAAATATCCCATTCTGCTAATGTCGCCTTTGCCCCTGAGTGCTGACGTCTCACATGTGTTTATTTTTTCCCCCATTTTCTTCAGGGACTCCCAGGAATGTCAGTTTTCAATAAGGAGAGGTGCCACTGTAGCAAGTGTCGTGTTTACCCTGTGACTCTTGTTTCTGAAAATGGAAGAGTTTCCAGGGAGGAGCAGGGATGTCATTTGGGGAATCCACTTGATTTCTCCCCATAGTTTTCATGTTTTCATATCCTCTGGGGGGGGGGTTCTCCCTCTAGTCAGTTGACAGAGCTATTTTTTATCTTTAGCTGTTTTTGAGAGAAGCCAAGAATGGTTTCCATTACTCATTTCCCATGTTGGCCATGCAAAGGCCATGGCAGGGCAAGAACATGACCCTCAGCCTCTTGCCAGGATCCAGAAACGTGTGGGGGACTCTCCCTACAGACTGTACATTAAGGGGAACTCCTCTTCATGGGTGAGGGTTCACATTTTTCCTCTGGAGCTGAGGAATTATCCTGTTCCTCATCCAGAGGCTGAACTATGCTGGGCACCTTCCTCAACTTTGCCATGTGAGGGGCTCCCAGAGTCTGATAGACTTTGTGCAGAGTGAAAGAGTCATCATGGATAGGACAAATATAGAATTGGGCTACTCCAGAATGGGGATCACTTCCTCTTTTTCTATTCGGGCTGTTTGATGTTCACAAAGCTGTGGTTCATTATTTCTCTGTTTTACTTTTCTCTGTTGCATTTCAGTTTCCTGGGAATGGGAGAGAGGCACTAAAAGGCAGCTTTTAAAGCTTTTTTGTGAAAATCTTGCAGACCAAGTTGGCAGACAGGGATGGCATAAGGGTTGAGTGAATATTCAAGGGTTTTAATTCCGTGAGCCTGATGATCAGTGCTGTGTCATGGAACATCCACCTTAGCAAGGGCTGAAATGCTTTGTGTGTTCTAAAGCAATAATGGCATTCATAATAATAATAAAAAAGGTATGTTAAGTTGTGGAGATGGTCTCTTTAAGGCAGGGAATACACTGAGTGTGGTAGGGACAGCAGTGTTGCCAAGTGGTAGCTTGGGGTTGTTTGTTTTTGTATTACTGTCTGTACCTTATAGCTTTTGCTGTATTTTTCGTATTTATTGCTGCTTTAACTTGGTCTGGAATGTGCCAGGAGGCCTTTAGACGTCTCAAATTATTCATAGCTTAGCAGAATCCTCACACTCACCTTTATTTCTTCACGCCAGCAGAGTTTGTTGGAGCTGAGGATGCAGAAGTGCTTGGCCAGCAGCACTCAGTGACAGAACAGATGCTGGAGTCTCTCGTGTGTTAGAGCTGGCTGTGAGGCAGCTCCAGGCACCCCTGGGCACAGCAGCCCTACCTGTGCTGCTCCTCGGGGCTGTGTCTGCCAGGAGAAAAGGTGAATTTCTCTCTAGATCTCAGCACTACCAGCGAATTCCTGATTCTTTTGTGTTCAGTTGCATATTCAGGGGTCTGGAGCATTTTCCCCTTTCCCTTGACTGTGTTTAATGTGTGATGTTACAGGTTTTGGGTGGATATTGAGCCCCTCTCTATACTGAAATTTACACACATAAAGCTCTGGAATAACATAAAACTGAAAGCCATAAAGGCTGGCTCCCGTCCTGGTACACAATTCTCTGCTATGAGAAGCATCTTAACGCTGCTCAGAGAATATTTCTTTTACTAATTCTACATTCTAATTTTTTTACTAATTCTGCATTTTACAGAAATTGTAAGGAGATTTCCAGAAAGATCTAAAATGAAGAAGCTTGCCAAAAGATCCCCATACTGAAATAGATAATTGTGAGTGCTTAACAAAAGGAAAAAAAAAATCAATGAAAAATTAACATGAAGTCTCTGCAGTCAAATATATGATTCCCACTTCCTCTCCTGCCCATCCAGGCTTTTCTTCCTATTAATTTCATTCTTGCCTGCTCTTTGTAATTTCTTTTAATGGCATTATTTACCTGGCCCTGTGGCTTGCCTAGCAACTCAGAGCCACAGAAACTCTGGGGTCTGCTGTTTTCCAGGCTTTAGCGGAAGCAGGATGAAAACTGATACCCCGTGTAGAAGTGAGAGCTCCATCACACAGCGAGTTTCTTTCAGCCTCTGTGGTTCCAAGTCACCTCTGTGGTGAGCAGAGCACATGTGCCAGCTCCACTGGGCTGTGAATAAGGATATCCAGGGGAAAAAAAGAAGTGGGACGTGAGCTTTAGCTCAGTGAAAATGCTTCAAATTTTCTGGAAGCACAGAATAGAAGAAGTGATGAATATTTTATGTTTTAAAAAAGCCAGCACTGGTTCTCTTAATTTAAGTCATTTTTCATGTAGTTAGCATTTATCACAGAGAGCAGAGTCTTCAGCTGGTAAAAATTAGTGTATTTCCATAAACGAATGGATCTGGTCTGGCTTATTCCAGCTCAGCATTTGACTTACTACAAATAATGGAATTGGGAGGTAGGGATGTAAGGAAGAAATTAGCAGAGCTGCAGCTTGGCAGGGACCACGGAGCTGTTTGCAAGAGCCCTGAATGCTCAAGCCTAGAATGGGCCAAACCCCTCATTACAACCAGGATTAACAACTTTTCTTGTCAGTTAAGAGGTTGCAAATCAGGGCTGCTTTGCTTGCAGAGCATTTGTTGTTGAGCAGTTGCTGGAGGCAGCTCCGAGTCCCTTTCCAGCTCCCGGCCCCAATGTGTTTCCTATTCCCCTCAGTGACATGGGGTCCTCTTTGCTCCCCCATTGGGCAACCAAAGCATTCCAAACATGACAATAATTAGTACCACACTGCCCCATTGTGCTAATTGGAGCTGCAGGTGCTTGACGTTGCTGAAACCTGGACTTTTCTGGGACTTTAACTTCTGTCCGTGCTGTCACTCTGAGGGACTTCGGCCAGGGGCAAGACCCCCACATTGTACTTGGCACTATACAAATGCCAAAGAGATGCCCCCTGCTCCAGAGCTTTTACGATCCCAGTGATTTTTAATCCCATTGTTAGAAGTCACAATGCCTCGTGCCTTAGAACTGTAACACAATGTCCATGGAGCAGAGACAAAGATGCACGGAGAGACTCGGAGCCCGCCTGGAAATCAGACATCTGCTGGAAACGCTTTGGCCTGCGCTGCACAAATGACCTTTGAGGTGCTGTCACGGATTAGGCTTTGGAGGGATGGGGAAAAGGGGTTTTGCCTTTTTAGTTTGCTCCTGTTCTGTCTCTGGAATCAATTTTAAATCCGAGCTCTTGGCTTCCCACCCTCGTGATGTCCATCAAAGAAAATTCTTAGCAGTGAGTTTCAATTCATGATGCATCTTTTCTAGCCTGATGTTGTGAAAACTGTGAGTCCTGCTTGTCTTGAGTGTGTCAAATTTGATTCTTTGTGTTTCCATAAGAATATGCAACTTAAAACTTCCAATGTATTGCTTTTCATCCTTGTTACCATTCACATTATTTTCTATATGTTTAGGAATCGTTGTGACAAATAGTTCTGCATGGTTTTTTGGGTTGAGTAGATCTGAGTATTTCAAATTTGCTAAAGCAAATGTCCTGCTTAGTTGCCTTGGATAAGGTACATGGATAAATCAAATTCCCATCTCTTTCTTTCCTGCAAGTCTGATGTATCCAGTTACAGTTTTCACTAAGCTGCTGCTCCTCAAGTGGTACAACCTCAATTTTCCCCTCCTGAGACAGAAACAAACAACCCCAAATTGAAAAGAAAAAAGGTAATTTTGGGAAGATTTCATCTTAGATCGTTTTGATTAAAAGACAGACTTAAAGGAGTGTGTGTTGAAAGACTCACGTCTGGTCATCACAATCTTCTGTAGGCAAGAAACAGATATTCTACGTGTTCCATTTCAAAAAGGTTTTTGGCCTTTTGTATTTTTCACAGAGGCATAGATAATTTCTTTTTTTACTCCTGACTTTTGTAAAAAGCTCTCTCTTCCAGAACTGTTTCTTAGAGATCAGCAAACTGAAGATGGAGACTCTTGAGAGTAACCTGTAGTAGGGAAACTCAAAAGCTTCCTTTAAGAAACACAGTTGTGCTCCTTCATTTAATGAAATGCAGTACTTAAAATGAGGGAATCGGTTCTGTGAAGTATCATTTATCTGTCATGGGTTTGTAAAGAAATGAGACAACTTAAAGGTATGCTAATCTTTCCCATTATTCTGAAGCTAAGCTTTCAGCAAGAAAAACTGCCCTTCATAGGCAAGTGTCATAGTTAACACCTCTTTATAAAAGATAAATGATAATGGAAGAGGAAAACAATTACCATGGTGCTTTCAGCCTCGAGGAAAGCCCTGGTGGATGAAGTAGAGGTTCTTAGTGGAAGATCATAACAGACAATGCATCATAAAACAAACAACCAAGAATGAGAAAAAGCTAAACTTAATAGAAAATTATTTCCTTTTATTTTCATTTCACTTGACTTATTTTCCCGTGGCAGTCAAAATTGATGTCTCTGGTGGAATTAGCATGTTTGTGACTATCTTTTGCTGTTGTAAATGTACTTTTTAGAAGAGATTTAAGGGCCCACCAGAGCTCTCAATCACCCTGTGGACAATCTTTTCTCTATTGACTATAAGGCAGAAACTTGCTCTGGTCCAGGCTAGTTTGATGCTTCTGTTGTGCCCTGCTGTGCAATCTTTGAGCTGAAATTTTCAAGAGGCCCAGTGGGGATTCCACTTTTTTTTGGCAAAAATTGGCCACAAAAATACCTTAGCCCCATTTGATGTTTCCAGCCTTTGTGTGTTTCATTCTCTGTTATCTCAGCACGCAGCTGCCAATGGCAAGGGTCAGTCAGGAGACACAGATCCAACAAAGTGCTCTGGCATTTGATTGCATTTAAATAATGAAAAGCAGTGACATCAAATCCTAGGAATTAGGAAAAGGGATGATGTTGATCAAGCAATGGACACCAGTGCCTTGGAGTGGGTGGTGGGTCTGCCACAGAATCCCTGACTGACCTTGCAGAAGTCCCAACCTTGCTGTGCTCAGTTGTTGATCACTGCTTCCTCTGTATCTTTGTGAGGGATTCAAGCCCAAGTATTGAGTGAGCTGTTATAAATTAGGTGTTTGTAACTGCAATAAAGCACACAGTTTTTGGAGTGTCTGCTGCCACCCAGAACCCCCCTGCCCTGGGCTGGGCCCCAGCGTGGGCAGCAGGGGAGGGGATTCTGCCCCTGTGCCCTGTGCTCAGGTGAGAGCCCACCTGCAGAGCTGCCCCAGCCTGGGCCAGCACAGGAAGGAGCTGGAGCTGCTGCAGAGATCCAGAGGAGGCACCAGGGGGATCAGAGGATGGAGCAGCTCTGCTGGGAGGGAAGGCTGGGACAGCTGGGATTGTTCAGCCTGGAGAAGAAAACTTTCAGAGTGACTTCACTGTGGCCTTCCAGTGCCTGAAGAGGCTACAGGAAAGATGGAGAGAGACAATTGACAAGGGCCAGGAATGCCAGGACACAGGGAATGGCTTCCCATGGCCAGAGGGCAGGGATGGATGGAATATTGGGAAGGAATTGTTCCCTGGCAGGGTGGGCAGGCCCTGGCACAGGGTGCCCAGAGCAGCTGGGGCTGCCCCTGGATCCCTGGCAGTGCCCAAGGCCAGGCTGGACATTGGGGCTGGAGCAGCCTGGGACAGTGGAAGGTGTCCTTGCCCATGGCAGGGGGTGGAAACAGATGTTCCTTAAGGTCCCTATAAACGCAGAACATTCTGTGCTTCCTCAACCCTTTCAGTTTTCTGGACAGATTAGAGGTGTGTAGAAGTTGGTCTCTACCATAAAGTCCAGGCCGACAGTGGAAGCTGGAGCTCTGCAGCTGGAACTCCCTCACCAGGAGCATGGAGGTGTGGCAGGATGAGCTGCAGGCGGAGATCTCACCCAGCAAACTCACCTGAGGTCAAGCCAGGTGTACTCTTTGGGAAACACTGGAGCAGGTTTGGCTGGATCCAGCCACCTGCTGAGGCTGTGCCAGGTGTGGAGGGTGGGCTCGTGAGGGGGTCACAGTCTGCTCAGGGTACAGCCCCTCTGCTGCTCTGTCTGCCCACCAACCACAGCCACGGGGAGGGTCTTTCCCCCCTTCTTAAGTTCCTGCACAAATCCTACCTTTAGTTTGTGCCAGCTGGGAGGTACAATACAAACAATGTAACAGATTATGGAAATGTGTAAACGCTTGTGATTTCCCGTGAGGTTTTCCTCAGTGCAATTTGGTAGAGTGACTGAAATGAAGGAACACTGCTCAGTACCCTTAAGCATATGAGATCTGACCAATAATACATTACCAAGATAATGCTTCCTTATCTCATACGTATACTGGGAAGATTGATCAGTCTTTGCCTGTAAAATGCTGGGAAACTGGGAAATGTTATTTGCCATAAATGCCAAGTACAGCTCTTACTGTGGCATCTGTGACTCAGTTCCTTAGTTTTAAATAAATAAAAGCCCATGTCATTAACAACAACAAAATAAATGCGTAAAGGCTTACTCAGCTACAGATCTGTAGCTGACAAATTTGAATTGACAAAGCTTAAGTAATTAAAAGCATGAGCTGGAAAAAGATCCTCAAATTTTTGAATAGATCTGAGACCTGGAGCTCTGCAATGCTGAGGACTTTGAGCTTTCTATCTCAATGTATGTTTTTCCTACCATTTCTCTGCAGCTAGGATTAATAGTTTGGTTTTTATCTGGTCTCTTATCTAAACAAAGGGATATCTCAAATTCTGTCAGCATTGAGGGTTTCTAAGGATCCCAGAGCCATGAGCAGTAGATATCTGCAGGAGCCTCTATGTTTTTTTCTGTGTACAGAGCTTAAATTTGGAGCAGTGTTGTGTTGAACCCCTTCCCAGCATCACCAGCCTGGAAGGGGAATGGGATGGGCTCAGAAGGAGATGATTTTATTTGATTCATGAAGCTTTTGTGAGCAGGGAGAGAAATGCCCCCAGGTGGGTTTCTTAGGTGGGGAAGGCAGATGAAGGTGCTCAGAAAAAAACCTGTCTATGGAGCTTTTCCCTCTCTCTAGACCAAGATTTGCAGAGGGGAATAGAGCAGGGTGGGCAGACTTCCTTGCAGATCCTGTGCCTGCCTCCTTTCCAGCTGCTCCATATCTCTGAGAACAACTTTCATCCCTGTGTTCATTCCACAGGCACCACTTAATGCTTTCTGTTGGCTTCATGGAGTTCTGTACTTCTCTGCCTCCTGGTTTGTGTCCTTTACTACCACATCAGACTGCTAAGATCTAGTGGATTGTTTTTCCATTTTAATTCCACAGATGAATCGACAAACAGATTCTCCACACTCTCTCATGAGTTTTTCAAGTGAGGAGATAAGCTCAGCATCTTAATGTGGTATTGATCTGAGCCCTGTGGAATTTGAATTTGCTTGACTTTGTAAAGTTTGCATAGGTAGGATATCTGAGCATCAGATGCCTGTCAAGCCTGAGACTGGCCTGTTTGATCTGGCTAACTCATAATTAATTGAGCTGTTAATGTGATTATTTGATAAGAGCACCTGGGGGTGTTTGGCACAAAAGGTGCTGGTGATGTGGAGCTTGACAGATGGATGCTTTCCAAATTTAAATCAGGTAGCTCTTAAACAGTGATTTATAGCTGGGGAGAGTGGAATGTAAAGTGATGTGATATTTTCCAAGTGAAGCAGTCTGATCTTTCTTGAAATCAGGATACAGTGTGGAAATGATCTGTCTATTAACAGCCTTCATTTCAGCTGGAACTGGCCTTGCTATTGTGGCATTTGTGCTGAGAGTCTCCCTAAGCACTTTGCCACGACAAAACACACAATAGTTCAGCTCTGGAGGCAACAAATGGAGCAGCAATAATGCACATAGCACCTCAGTAGTGGTTTAGGGGTACACTGTGACTTGAAAATTTCACAGCCCCAGGAAAACTGACTGCAAGCCCACAAGGATTTCATCTCCTGTGACAGAGAGGGGGAATATGAAGAGCTCTTATTCTGCCTGAGTTGCATGCACAGAGATCATCCCTCAGGCACTGCCAGGATTTCTGTAGCAGCCACAGTGATGTGAGCAGCAGCACACTTGCATGTTAACCAGGCCAGTCAGCAGCACCTCTCTCCTGCAGCATAATAAGTGGGACTGGAGAAGGAGCATCACGTTTTCTTTAAGAGGCATGGTTGGCTGGTGAAACTGAAGCACACAGGCCTGGATATGCATGGCATGGTGTGTTTGGGTGCCTCCTTATTCCTTGCTGATGAAACAGCTTTGCAGCTCCAAATGCTTACTTGGTTATTGCTTGCTGCTCCTGGTGTGAACAGCCAGCGCAGGAGGGCACCCAGACCGTGCTGTGTTATCACAAAGTTCCTCCTTCCTTCCAAGTCTGGGCTTGCTGCTGCTGATTCCTCCCCAGCCTTGGCTGGTCTGGCCTAATATGGCAGCGTTCAGAGCTGGTGCTGGCCCTTGAACCTGAGCTCAGGCTTTAGGAAAGGAGAGGCAGCTGATAACCTCCACACAGACCTTCTTACGAGGTGGGTGGAGGGGAATATACAGTAACAACTGATTATCTTTGTATTACATCATTCCCAAATATTTTTAACCTCAGTTGTGCTAAGATTGCACCCAGAGCTGATTGGAACACCTGTTTTAACACATTCTTGGCTTATTTTGCTCCTTAGACTGGAAAATTCCTCTGTGGAATGAACGCCTTGCATGAGGAGGAGGGTGCAGGGAGCAGGGGTTGTGCAATGCACCCCAAGCACCACATTCCTTTCTGTGCAGGACTTATATATAACATCAGAGCTCTCTGGGGAAGCTTGCTGTGGGCCAGCCTTGACGATGGAAGCTTTACTGTTTGCTTTCTGATCAAACTCATCAGATGCTGAGCCCCCAGAAATGTTCATTTACTCCCTAAATGTCCTCCCTTTGTGCTGGCTGCTGTTGAAGTGGAGCCAGTGCCTGCCCATGCAGTTTTGGACTTTGTGCTCTTGCTGTTCAGAGACGATCTGAACTAACCACTGTGCCATTGTGAGGCACATGTGAAAGCTGAGCTTCTCTGCCAATCTCTTCTCAAATTACTTTTGTTCGCGCTGTCTGTATCACCAAACCAAAGGCATCAAATTGCACTAGAAAGAGAATCCTTATTTCACAGGAGGTTCTGTTCAGTGTACTCGCAGTCAGGGGCACTGCTGTTCACTGAGCAACATCAGAGGGACTGGGGGGGGCTGGACTCAATTGTGTTGTATTCAAGTCAAGGCATTTTCAAAATTCATTTCTGTTGCTAAAAGACCGACTCCCTCTTCTCTTAGGAAAAGTACTTCTGTCTCAATAGAAGATGAAATAGAGTCTAACTAGATTGGGTAAGAGGGGGGAGTTTGGTGTTTCTGGCCCAGCCCTCCTGCTCCCAGCAGGACCCCTTGAAGCTCAATGGGCTTGCTCAGGGCTTTGTACCACTGGGATTGGGTTATCTTTAAGGACGAAGGTTGCAGCCTCTCTGGGCAAATTTGTTCCAGTACTTGCTCTTATAGCTGTTTTCCCCCCACTTTTCCAGCTGAACTTTCTCTTGCTGCAACCTGTGTGTTTCCTCTTGCTCTTGGTGCATCTCTAGGAAGAGTTTGACTCAGTTTCTCATTATTTCTCCCCAATTCAGTGCTTGCAGATTGAAAAGATATGCCTTTAACCCCAGGCAGGGCAAACTCACTGCTCATTGTACTTCTTGTGTTTTCATGTATGATCTGTTACCATCCTAGAACCTCTCCTCTGAGCTTGGTCCAGCTCAGCCTCAATTTACTGACCTTAGTTTTCCCTCTTTCCATGGTTATGCCTGAGACCCATTTCTAGCTGAGTATAAATTAAGGCTTTCTCTTGTTCTTTCATTTTGCTAATGCTCAGCTCTGCTCAGATTGTTTGAAACCGGCTGTTGCTGGAAGTAGAAACAGAGAAAAGAATCAAATATAGAGGAAAATATGCTCAAACTGTAAGTTCTCATAACTCAGTGCAAGCAGCCCAGGGAAGTAGGCATGAGCTTGCAGAAGTACTCTGGGGTTTTGCACGTATCCAAACACATTCACTGTTCTAGCTTGCTTGTCAAATTCTTATGTTCAATATCTGAAATATCTCTTAATCTGATCAGATCTATCCTAAAATGTTGACAGTCTTATTTCCTCAGGCCCAAATGAGGTCAGTGGCCATGTATCCTTCTTGGAGACAATTGGGAAATAATTAAAATCTGGAAATGATCATTCAGGCAAGGATGGAAAATATTTTCAGTTTCCTAAGTAGCTGTGACACTTTTCACATGAGCGCTCTCTTTCTTCCGAAACCCCTCACTTTTCTCTTTGGCCTCTCAGTGCTCTTTGTTTTCCCTCAAAAAAACCTAAAAACTCTATCCTGGTGGGAAGCAGAGGCAGGGCTGGGGGAACATATCAGTGAGGCAGGAGGCAGCTGCCTTCTGCCCTGGCCATGCTTATCTGTTCTCATCTTCCTTCTCCCAGCTTTTCTCATTGTTCCCCATCCACCTCCCACCTTCTGGATAACAGTGGAATTTTCCCTCAGGTGCTCTCAAGGCTTGGAGGACAGAGGCTGAAGTCAAGCTCAAGAGCAGATCAGGGACTTGGATCAGGGCATAAATGCAGCAAAATCCAGATTTGTGGGTGTGCTCTGCTGTCCCAGCCTCACATATCCATTGAGTAAACTTGGCTTGGGATTCCTCTGTGCGGGCACATGCCTCTTTTGGGGTCTCTGCACAGCAGCCCCACCATGAGACTCACTCAGGATCCCACCAAAATCATGGTACAAACCCATTAAACTCAATTTAGGGACCTGGACCAAATTTCTATCCATATAACCTTTATTTCTGGCTCTGCTTGTGGAGAGTGGTGGAAGGTGCTGTTATTTTTGGAAGTGACTTGGGTTGTGCAGAGCTGAAATACAGCTGTCCCTTACTCCAGCTGGAGGCATTTCCACAGAAAACTTCTTTAACTTGCTGCTGTATTGTAAATTTTTTTTTGGTTTTTAATATCACGGTCTGCCCAGTATGGAGTATTAGCAAGAGTAAAATGACATGAATGTGAAATAGAGGAATTTAAACAGGCAAAGGGCACTAAAATAATTAACTTTCATTCTCTCACTGAAGGAACTGTTCTCTGTGTTTCTCCCCAGCATTTTATGCCACACATACATTATAACTTCACACTCAGGCTGCTTTATGCATTCAGGCACTGTTTCCAGTTCCTCCTTTCCTTCAGCTTGCCTAGCTAAAAATCAATTTGTTATTACATGAATTGCTGCAGGACATAAAGCTGTCTATGTAACTAGCCCAATTAATTAATATTTTTGCACTCTACTTTAATCAAACATAATCGCCAGACTTTTAAATATGGCCACTCATCAGTATTTTCCAGTAGAGCTTATTTTTCCTGATTAAATTATTACTGCAATCCATCCTTGTGCCGTTCCCCTACCTTCATATTTAAATGACCTGTTCTCAGCAGCAGCAGAGACTGGGAAGGGAGAATAGTGAGGAGATGGGGGAGATTCTGCATAAATCTTTTAAATGAATGAACCAGTCCTTGGTAAATGTGTCACCCAACAGGGTGTAGGTGTTACGGAGGTGACTCTAATTTCACGGAATTCCAGAATGGTTTGGGTTTGAAGGGATCTTAAAGCTCATCTCATTCCACCCCCTGCCATGGGCATGGACACCTTCCACTGTCCCAGGCTGCTCCCAGCCCTGTCCAGCCTGGCCTTGGACACTTCCAGGGATCCAGGGGCAGCCACAGCTGCTCTGGACACCATGAGCCAGGGCCTCAGCAGGGGCAAATTTCTTCCTAATATTCCATCTAACTCTCCTCTCTGTCAGTGTGAAGCCATTCCCCCTGGCCCTTGTAAATAGTCCCATTCCATCTTTCTTGGCAGCTCCCTTCAAGTTCTGGAAGGCCACAATCGGGTCACCCCAAAGCCTGCTCTTCTCCAGCCTGAACAAACCCAGTTCCACAGCATTCAAAGGGGCACAAACCTGCTGGAGGCTGTGGCAAAACAAAATATCAGAACCCTCAGGGCTTTCCATTCCTCCTTGTCTCTTCTCCCTCCTGAGCTCAGGGCTGAGTTTACATAGGCAGAAATGTACTGGCACTGTGCAAGCAGAGGAATATAGAGAGAGTTTATTGTACCCATTTGGTTATTTTCCTATCTCTTTGGAGCAGAAGGGCTCCGACGTAGTAACATGTTCTATAAAAATAACATTTTTACCTTTTATTGTGCTTTCTCCTGCAAGATGAAACACTGAGTTGGAAAATAACAGTTGTTGGGAAGCATCTCCCTTACATCTCAAGGCAAAAAAAAAAGAGTCCAGGGCCGAGGATCCTGCCCTTGGTGGGTGCTGGCAGCTGCCTGCAACAAAGGCAAACAGGATGTAGAAACAAGTTCCTGGAGACTGTCACAGCAGTTTGCACTTCAGCCACAGCTCTTAATGATCATCCCCAATAACCTGAGTGCTTTTGGATGTGCTAAACCCGTGGGCCAGAGAAGTGCAGAAAACCAGGGCGAGAGAGGGCTTTGGGAGCCTTTGAGCTTGACAATTCACCCGCTACTTTAACTCGAGGACTATCTGGACTACTTAAAAAAATATAAAGTCTATATTAACCAGCTCTATAACCCCAGTTGTTTATTGCTCAAGTCAAGCAAATATTAGTCTGAACTACAAATATTTATGTATTGCTCTTTATTTGCGTGCAGATGTGCATGTACAAGTGTTTTTTACAATTGCTTTTACCTACAGCTTCCAGTACTCTTGAGACACTGACTTAGTTTGGACTGGAAGGATTTCTGTGATGGTTTCTTATAGTTTTACTTTTTCTGGTCCCTGTCTTTATTTCTGCCATTTTAGGGGTGGAGAAAGAAGGAAGAGATGCATTGGTATAAATGAGAGAAAAGAGAAGAAATCTATTCCCAAACTAGTAAATGCCTAGAAGCAAAAAATCCAATTCAACCCAATCCTCAGTGTGTCCAATGTCTCAATGTGTTCCTTTTGGAAACAAAAAGCAGTTCTGATTTTCAGGAAATTTGACGTTGGTGTGTTGAAACCATGAATTAAAAAAAAAAAAATTCTGGGAAGTGAAACTTTTTTGTCAGAAAGATCCTCTTCTGAAAAGTTCCTGGATGAAAAGCTACTGAATGGTGAGGGATTCACCTGCTGCTTCCCCAGAATCACTCAGTGCAGGAGGTTCCCTGTCAAGTTTCAGGTAACTGAGTTGGTGGTTCAGGTCCTTGCTGCTCCTCACACCTTCCACAAACCCACTTACAGCTCTTAATTAAAAAATTGCCCTCTCTGCTTTCTCCAGAAGTCCCCTCATTGTGCACACGCAGCCTGAGGGATATTTTTTTTTCCCCCTCT
Organism: Promerops cafer; assembly: GCA_013398275.1. NCBI lineage: Eukaryota > Metazoa > Chordata > Aves > Passeriformes > Nectariniidae > Promerops > Promerops cafer. Next base: position 453,822 of record VZSE01009162.1, on the reverse strand, counting down.
CCCAGCAAAGATTGCATAAGGATTGCTAGCACGTGGCTGCAGTGCATGGTGTGCGGCAGCCAAATAATCCTGGATTTAAGAGTCCCTCAGCTCTCATTCACACGCCAGACCGTAACCGCTCTGATTTTCCCCTTTCAGCAGCTGCAATACCCAGGCACAATGGGGTGACTTAAGGTTAAGGATGTCGTTTCAGCTTTAACTTGGAATGTCCTAGCTTTGATGGCCACCAGCCAAATCCTTAACATTATTTTAATGTCGTTTTTCTTCTTCGTTTTATGTTTGCATACATTTAAAAACAGAGCAGGGGTTACTTATGTCACAGCTGTGCATACTTTCTAAGGCCAGTGGATAAATACAGGCTTTATACTCCAAGAGGAAATTTTTTTGCAGGACCCAAAATGCAAGTTGGTGGAGAGTCTGGTTGGTGGGTGAGATTGGCAGCTGGTGCAATGAGCTGTGTCTCCCTTGATTTTGATGGAATTCAGCTGATTTATCTCTTCTGAGGATCCGGCCCCATGCTCCTCTCTGAGCTCAGAACTTTTTTCTGGCTACTGGACATATATTTGTGTTTGTATAGAATTATCTATCTCTTCCCACCCATTTCCCTCTTCCTGTCTTTTCAAATTTAGGGTTTAATTTTGCACAGACTGTATCTATTTGTCTGATTTTTCTTTTCCAAAGAAAAAAAAATGTATTTATTTTTAAGCCACACAAGTGCTGCGTGTTCTGCATTGGTACCCAGGTGGCTGGGTTGAAATCTCAGCTGAATGAAGTTTTCCAGTTTGTTTACTGGAGTCTTCCCCAGCAACTTGTCTAATTTGTTGTTTTCTGATCAGGATTGATGATGTGCTAAAAGGTGTTTTAGTCTATTTTTCTGGTATGGAAGCACTGAGCCAATACTATCTATAGTATGAAGTGTCAAAGCAGAAAAATGGTTTAGGAGAACCTTTGAAACCAATTCCTTAGCCAAATACCAGAGAAAAGAATTGGTTTATTTTCTTTGGGTTTGTTGGTTCGGGTTTTTTTTCTCTGTTTTCTTTGTCACAGAAGAGAGATTTTTAGGATTAATGTCTATTTTTTTCCCTTAGTTTTCTTGTTTTTATCCTGGGTAAAAGTTTCATTTCTTTGTTTTCCTTACAACCAGACTGTCTTTGAAAATCTGGAAGCCATTTTTTCTACCTAAACAGCTTGGGATTTTAGCTTAGGAAGGTCACGAGAATCCAACAACTCCAACTTGAATTAAATGCATGAAATTGCAATGGCAAAAATAAATGATAGTGATGGTAGTTGAGATTTAGTGCCTTGTGTACCTGGACCAAAACTCAGACACATCAGTGGAAGGTTTTCCACTGACCTTAGTAAGCTTCAGGTCAAGCCTTAGACTTGTAAGCCGAAGCTTAATTCTTTGGCATCCCTCTCTGCATTGTGCAGCCATCTCCTAAGCTTAGGGGCTCAGCCCCAGCACATCTCCCCCCTGTTTTGGGGCTCTCTCTGGTTTCCTGCAGGCCCCTTTGGAGCAGCGGAAGGGTTTGAAGGTGATGCTCATTAACAGCTGCTCCGCGCGATTCCAGCCCGGAGCTCCCGTGGTTCCTCCTCTCCAGGGCCGCAGGGAGATGAAACATTCATGGCTCTGTGGCCCAGCTCGCTGCAGAGGTGGAGGATTTTCTGCAGTCACGCCATCCCTGCCGTGCACAGACTGTTCAGGTGAGCACTAATGCTCAGCCCCAAGGCATAATTGCGGCGTTTATGGTCAATGTAATTCTGATTTGCCTCTGCCGGCAGATGGATTTCCAAAGCGTTCTCCTCCGTGTCGGTGTTAGTGCAGAGGTTGCTGCGTTCCTGGGGGAAAAGGAAATGTTGCATACTCAGTTCTTTAGAAATCTGTATTATTAAAAATACATATTCTCTATTTCTGAAAGTATGAAAGGGAGGAAGAGAGCACAAAGCAGCAAGAGGGGGAAAAGTCCCGTTCTGAGCACCGGGAGGGTTTTTTCCTTTTGGATGTTCTGTGCACAAAGAATTCTCCCTGAGCCAGGAGTACGGAGATGAGGGAAATTGCAGCCCTGCCTGTGAGCTGCCAGCCACGTTCTGGGGGCTGCTAATCCCAATCCCTGCATTTTCTGAGAGTCTGTGCATGAGGCAAAGCTTCGGGGGGCAGTTTCCTACTTTGTTGGAAAGAGCCAGACAGACTTTCTGTATCCTGTCAGGCTGTTTCCCTTTGCTCCTTGGGATTTTTCCCTCCCTGGTGCCTGAACTTCATCTTGCTCACATGTCACTGGTGGCCCAGGGACTGAAGCGTCCCCAAGGTCAGGGCAGTGATGGCTAGGCAGCCTTGCCCGGGCTGGTTAAACCCATGCTGGTTTCACAGCACTGGAGGGTGTTGTGAGTTAACATATTCCTGTTTCCCTCATGAGCTGTGCCCTGATTTCCCCAGCAATTGCCCTGTGGAAGGGCCGGGAGCCGTGAGGCTGGGTGTGCTGGTTATCCAGAGATGTGCAAGAGCTCTTGGCTCCTGCCACCCTGTTCCTCCTGTGCCCCGGGGGCATTGTGACCCGAGCAGCAATTCTGACAGCAGCTTTTTCTTCACGTGCTTTAGTAGAATGCACCAAAACTTAGATTTCTAGTGCTGAGCTGTGTGCTGAGAGCTGCACAGTTTGTTTGTGATCTCAAACTCTGTTCTGGGGAATCCTACTCTGAGGCTCCTGCCCATTCTGGCAGAGAGCCTGGAACATTATTGCTTTTTAATATATGCTTTGGTTATCTCTGGGGTCCTGCCCACCACTCAGTGACTTCAGGGATGGGACACCAAGGTGATCAGAGGGATGGAGCACCCTCTGCTATAAGGAAAGGCTGGGAGAATGGGGATTGTTCAGCTTGGAGAAGAGAGGGCTTTGGAGTGATCTAATTGTGGCCTTCCAGTGCCTGATGGGAGTCTGCAGGAAAGACAGAGAGAAGAAACTATTTGCTAGGACTTGAAGTGACAGGACAAGGAGGAATGACTTCATGCTGCCAGAGGGGATATTTAGGTTGGATATCAGGAAGAAATCCTCCCCTGTGAGGGTCTGAGGCCCTGGCACAGGGTGCCCAGAGAAGCTGTGGCTGCCTCTGGATCCCTGGAAGTGTCCAAGGCCAGGCTGGACACTGGGGCTTGGAGCAGCCTGGGATAGTGGGCGGGAGGTTGGGACTGGTTGATCTTTAAGGACCCTTGCAGCCCAGGCCATTCTATGGTTCTGTCTCATGTAAAGCCACAACTTTCAGTGTTTTGACCCACAAGACCACTCCAGAGGTGGGTGAGAGCTGGATGGAGAGCCTTGTCTTTTCTACACGTATGTGCATACTCACAGCTGTTCTTAGAGATTAGTTTTTCTCACTTCTGCAGATACTTCAGCATCTCCCAGTAGTGGTCACAGCTGGTGTGTGGATCTTCCGTCACACTTGCCACAAAACCCAAGGAGGAGTCCAAGCAGTTAAAAGCAAAACAGTCCAAAATGAGCAGAATGAAACCTTTACAAAGCTTTGCACTTTGATTTCAAGGAGTTGAAGCTGCAGTTCTTCTTCCCAATGAAAACATTTAACAGTGTTAACAATTTTCCACGAAATAAAACATTTTTGTTTGGAAAAGCATTTAGAATCACAGAATCATTAAGCTTGGAAAATACCATTAAGATCATCAAGTCCAACCCAGCACCACCAGCCATAAGAAAACTGTTTAATTTGAGAAATCATTTCAGACATCTCTGGTATGATACAAACCTCACTCTGCAATAACCTGAGTGTATTGGAAACTAAAAATTCTTATTATCTTTTCTCTGAGACTACTGCATGTTTGTTGAAGAATAAACAGCAATCTATTATAGAGTGCAGACAACCCGGAGAGAATCTTTGTACAACCCTGCAGCAGGGAGGGGTTTGTATCCTGAAACATCAGTGCTGTGTTAGTTTTTATCTGTTTCAGAGCCTTGTTATTTATCTTGTATGAGCAGAGCCACTGGTGATGTGAGAATCAAATGGAAAAGCCGTCGGTGATGTGCAAATGTTGCTTGTGAATAGTGGGATTTGGGATCAAAATTTGTGTCATTGCATCCTAATTTAGGAGGTGACTTTAGCTGTTATGACTGACTGAGATTTTCCATGGCACATGGTTTGTGGGGGTGGGAAAAAAATATTTTAGAGACATTGGAATTATTGCTTCTCTTAGGCAAAATAAATTAATCCTAATTTACTGAATTCCACAGCAATTCTCTTTCTGCAACAGCCACACTTGTGATGGACACAATTTGAGCTGTTAGTAGAAATTGAAACTCTGTCCAAAAGCTTGAGGCCATAACTGTGAAGGAGAAACTAAAACCATGAATTACTTGGCTTAAACTAATACCCTTTAGCAGGGAACAGGAATGGAATTGCATTTTCTGTGGGATAGGCAAGTTTCATTCAGGTAGCTCCTGGAGCAAAGGTGTTTGAGGTAGGAATAATCAGGATTCAGGAATAAATCCTGTCCTTAAGTGAACTAAAAAGCACTAAAATCAATCTCAGTGTCATCTTTAACTTGAGGAAGCAGGACCAAGGACACACTGCAGATACTTCAAACATGGCAATTCCAAATGTAAATTGTTTCAGTTGCAGTTCTTTGAGGCTGTTGAACTGTATCATGAATTAAATCCAAGCCTGAACAAATGCTGGGAAGGAATAATATGAATATTTCTAAACATAAAGAAGTATTATTTTTCTCTCCAATAGTAGCACACAAATAGTATAATTACTGTGGCAATACATTTTTTTCCTTAAATAATTTCTTGTAGTGGTGAAAAGTGCCAATCATTTGCTAAACTAGTCAAGCCTTTTCACAGAATCTGCTCACATTTATGGCTATGGAGGGAATATTTGACTTGATGATTGAATAAATAGCACCAGCAAACTTGCTGTCATTGTAGTCCTCATCAAAATCTCAACATTTTCCAGGAAGGGAGGAAGATGGACTCATCCAGAGCTCCATCCCTTTGTATCAGTTTGAAATGTATCAGAGTCAGAAGTTCAGTGGACAGAGAAATAACTCAGCTTCTTTTTTTGACCAACAATAAAGTCATTCAGCTGAAGTGGAGACAAGTAATATCTGATATCATATTTTTATATCCTTTTCGCTTATTATAATTTATTTTTTTTCAGATTTGTATTGCACAGAGAAATATGCTGCATTCTTCCGAAATTAAATTTGAATCTGTATCAAGGCAATTTAATCCCACTCAGAGCTGGTGGATAAAGGAGCAAGCATAACCTTCAGTAATTCCCTTGCTCATAGTTGGCTTTTTCTCATGCACAACAATTTAAAACAAAATCACTTTCTCTAATGAGAGACTATAAATTACTTCTTTAATGAGACACATGAAGTTTGAAGAGTTGAATTCCCACGTTTCTCTTATCTGTAAGCCTGGGCACCTCCAGGGATGGGAAAAGATCCATCGTGCTGGGTTTCTGTGTTATAATACTGCTCAGTATTGTGATGATTATTACAATATCATTGAGTCCCAGATGGGAATCTGGCCTTTGGTATGCTGAGTATTGTTTTCATCTGATGTTGAGAGTCTTAAAATGCTTAGAATTGAAACAAAAATTGGGAGGGGAACTTGGAACTGCCCAAAACCAGAGAGCAATGTGGTGACATAGTTTCTCACAGTTCCTCCTACGCTGTTCCTACAAGTGCACTGCTTTGTGTTTCAGTAACTTATTTTTTTTGTATAGATATTGACATCTGCATTCTCTCTTGGAAAAAAAAAAAAAAAAGAAAAAAAGAAAAAAAATTATCTGGAAAGGATTACTTACTTCCTTACATAACTTGCAGGTTGTAATGTGGTATAGAGAGGCGAGGATCAAAACTCCAAAAGTCCCAGAATCTCACAGTTTGGTTTGGGTGAGAAGGGACCTTAAAGCTCATCTCATTCCAAGGCTCTGCCATGGTCAGGGACAACTTCCCCTGTCCCAGGCTGCTCCAAGCCCTGTCCAGCCTGGCCTTGGACGCTGCCAGGGGCAGCCCCAGCTGCTGTGGGCACCCTGTGCCAGGGCCTGCCCACCCTCACAGGGCAGAATTCCTTCCCAATATCCCATCTAACCCTACCTTCTGCCGATGGGAAGCCATTCTTTGTCTTGTCACTCCAGGCCCTTTTAAATAGCCCCTCTCCATTTTCCTTTGGGCTCCCTTCACGTTCTGGGAGGCCACAATTAGATCACCCCCAAACCCACCGTTTTTCCAGGCTGTTTTTTCCAAGAGTGCTCGTTGTGAAGTCAATCCCATGGCTGTACCATAGCACAGACTGTCAGAGCTCCACAGATGGGATCTTTCCTCCTCAGGAACACACCCTGGGGCAGCAGGAATCCTGTTTTGATTGACCAACTGGTGGATCCTTAAAGAGGGGCCTTATAGCCCTTGTGGCCAAAGAGGCATCTATAAGAAACCAGTATTTATGCACAATTAAAGATTTATACATTTGTATGTGAAATATGTAGCACTCAATATATTGATCATGCTGATGCTGTGCTGGCTTAGCCCAACGTATTCTTTGCTGTTACTCCTCACTCCTAAATGCAATCAGGGGTTGGGCTGTGATGGCCCAGCCATTCTTCTTTCATAAGAAAAGGCAGCTTGTTCATTTATCCTCTGTAAACTGCTGCTCTGATAGCAACACAATTTAAGGTATTAGCATATTTATAAGCCAGCGTGTGTTCTAACACACCATTTCTGCTTGGAGTCACATTTAATACCAGTCCTTTGCCTCTGCCAAGCCCAGCCCAAGGCAGAGGTGTCTCAGCAGATGTTCTGTATTTGTGTTCTTTTCAGAAGATATGTTCTTTGCAAGGTGGGCTTCCTTTTATTATGTATTTATACAGCTCTTAGCATCGTGAAAATCCTGATTAGATTGATTTCTAGGACTGGGGTGAAAGAAATGTTGTGCAATAACAATCATTGTCCCCTGTTGCCTTTCAGGCACTTCAAATTTTAAGCAGACTACATTCTTAAAAGAGGGCTAATTAAATGGAGTTGTTCTGCACAGAAAACTGTTTCTCAAATGCTTTCAAAACTGTAAAACAAGCTGTGAGTAGCCAACAAAAAGTATGTTAACAATGGCCAAATCAAACAGTGATTCAGAATTTGAATTAAAGGTCATAAAAACCCTGTATGCATTAATCACAGAACTCTGGTATGAATATTAATAGCAGCTGAGAGCTGTTAAATAGCTAGTTTAGCTTAATTTTAAGCAGTAATTAAACATTTATTAGAACTTAACTCTATAAATACTTTATAGATAAAAAGCTGTAGTAAGGGCTAAGCTGGATCAAAGTGTGGACTATTAGTGCCACTTCTTTTGAGTTAGATGTATCACCAGGAGAACTCAGATTGGTGTGAAAATATCATTTAGGAAACCATATTTGAAATATCTCAACCCTGTATCTTGCAGGAAGGTCATTGTAATGCCAGACTTTCAGATATTTGTGAAAAAATTGAATTTTCAAGCTACTCCTGCTGCAGTTATCTAAATTATTTCTGCACTAAGGTTATATCAGGACATTTTCTGTCTGCCTTAACCCAGCTCTCAAGAAATTCTTTGTGGCCAAGATCTGGTGGAAGAGATAAATGACATCTGCTCAGAATGGATGGTTTAATGGCTAATTTACTTCTCACCTTTAATGCCATGAAACATCCAAATGAAATGCCAAAAAATGTGAGTCAGACATAGCCCAGTGTTGTTTAGGTTTATGAATCTCCTGAAAACACAATTCCAACTGGCTTTAGAGACAGTGAATGTTTTTCAATCTGTAGAAATGTAGGCCTTCAGCTTTTCTATAGGAACAGTTGTAGTCAAGTATAGAGCGTAATCTCTTTTTGTTTCTGCTGTTCATTGTTACAGCAAGCACTTTTGCTTGGTTTTGATATTATGGTTTTACGTTGATATATCAAAAATAGGGATGATAGCGAGTTAGATCAGTTTGGGTAATAGATGGAAATGACCCAGGAAGTTAAAGAAAACTAACCAGTGGAAGCTTTTTTTAAGTGACTGATAGAAAATACTGCTGAGGGCCCTGGGAGCCCTGCAGCCTGTCTCACTGCACTTCTGAATTCAGGCAGCCAAGGCCCTGTTCTGGGAGTGCACTCCTTGAGGATAATGGTCAGATGAAATTACCTGATATTCTCTTTTCCCCTGAATTCCTGTATCAGATACTAGCTTGTTGCAAGGTTCTTTTAGCAGTGTTTCCTGATGAGCTGGGAGAATGCAAAGGGTGCAAGTGATTCTTGGTCGACCTTGTTGGCCTGAATTCACGTTTGCTGGAGACGTTGTAGAGGTCAGAACTCTGTTTCATTTCAGGAACTGCTCAATAACAGTTTCAGTAATTTACTGCTGTGAAAAGATGATTTAGTGCTTCAGATAAAAACACCTTGTCCTTAAAATGCGTTGGATGTCTCTTTCTGGACACTGTGTGATTCCAGGGCTCAAAGGCTTGCTTCAGGAAGCAAGGGATTTGGAACATGAGGGATTACATACCCAAAAGTCTGAATGCATCTTGAAAATCTCAGCTCAAACATCTGCTGGCATATGGCTGGAGCCAGGAGAAAATGTGTTTTGTTTTGCCTAGCTTGCACATGAGCCTGAACCATGGCCAGTGCAAGACTGGGACAGGAGATGTTTGCAGCATGAGCTATGGATGGGATGAGGGGAGCATGAGTTACTGAGCAGCAAAACTATTTTCCTTCATGGTTTGATGCTCCATCAATAGATCTGGTGGTAGGAGTTACCTTGGAAATCTGTAAAATCAAAATTTGACATCTAGGTTGCAGAGAAGTCTTTCCAAATGTGAAAGATTTAGTCCCAGGTACCTGCTGAGTTCCAGAAGGTACAAACTGTGCTTGTGCTATGCTTCCTTGGTGCAGTTTCCAGTGGAGATGATGAACTTCACCCATCGTGTTGTACCTGAGAAGCTGCTGCACCTGACCTTTGTGGCAACTACGTTTTGATGGGAAAATGCTAACTATGTTCCACAGGGGTCCTTGCAGATAAAAATACCGTGTATTCTTTACATTGGATTTATATATATCCCAGCTGACACAATAGCAGAGAAGTGGATCCTCAGGAGATGGAAATTAGCGAATGCCCATGTCTCTCTGCCAAGAATCCCTCTAGGATCTCTTCAGTGGTAGTGCTCAAGGTGTAAGCAGGCAGGGACCTGTCTCTGGCTTCCTTATCAAGCACTTGCTCCTTCATTTAAACCATCTTCTGAGTCCAGAGGAGGTTTTCTTGGCTGGCCTAAGAGACAGTTACCTTTAAAATTGCTCATTGTTCTCCATTTGCCCTTTGTGTGTTGTTGCTGTCCCCTGGGCTGTTGTGACAGGCACAGAGTGGGCTCTGTTGTGGTGAGGCTGTAATGTCCTCGTGTCAGGAAGCAGCCTGGCAATATCCTAGAGCAAGGCTGGTTGTGAGCCTCCCATGGCAGAAACAGGAGAAATCAGAATCACAGACTCATCCAGGTAGGAAAAGACTTCCAAGATCGAGTCCAACCTTTGGCCAATCCCCACCTTTGCAACCAGACCATGGTACCACAGCACCAAGTCTGGCAGAGCTCAGGAAGTGTTTGCACAATGCCCTCAGGCACAGGGTGGGATTGCTGGGGGTGCCCTGTATGCCAGGAGCTGGGCTTTGATGATCCTTGTGGGTCCCTTCCAGATCAGGATATTCTGTAATGTGCCACGTCCAGTCATTCCTGCGACACCTCCCAGGACGGGGAATCCAGCCCCTTCTAATGCCTGGCCACCCTTTCCATGGGGAAATTCCTGCTGGTGCCCACCCTGCCCCTCCCCTGGCCCAGCCTGAGGCCGTTCCCTCTCCTCCTGTCCCTGTCCCTGGAGCAGAGCCTGACCCCCCCGGCTGTCCCCTCCTGGCAGGGAGTTGTGCAGAGCCACAAGGGCCCCCCTGAGCCTCCTTTGCTCCAGGCTGAGCCCCCTTCCAGCTCCCTCAGCCTCTCCTCCCAGGGCTGACTGTCCAGAGCATTGTCCAGGGAAGTTCTGGAGTTCCCCAGGTTCTCCAAAGCTGCAGGTGAACCTGCAAAACATTCAGGCCCTTCAACCCCTTTGGAGAGGGTTTTATTGACAGGTTTGCACTGTTTCAATAATTTACTGCAAATAAAAGCCTGAAGAACTGAAAGGCCATGTGGGCTTGCAAAACTGAGCTCATGAAGAGCTCTTCTCTGCCTAGAGAGGCAGGACTGGTTTGGAAAATTTTCAGTAAAAATATTAATATCTTCATGGACAGGAATAATCTGGATTTTTCCAAATTTCTCATGAGAAGGGCTCTGGTTTTTTTTAGAGATATTCTTTTATCCAACAACAAAGAATTCTAAATTATATAATAGCTGAAATTAAGCTAAATATAGAGAAAGAGACATGAAGTAAAAGTGATCTAAAGCAAAACAGGATATCTTTAAACTTTAAAAGCAGAGCATTCTACTTTAGCCAAACTGCATTTTCTCCCTTTCCTCATCAGCTTTTTTTCCATAGAAACTTTCTGCAATTTCAACTTTTTTGGGCATGAGGATGGGGGAATCTTCAAAATGTTGAAACCCTTTTCTGTCCAGAGCTAAGAGCAAGAGAGAAATCACTCTGGCTTACAGAGAGGAGACAGGTAGGACATGTCCACTCCCCAAAATACTCCATTAAGTCTTGTCTACAGAATTGCAAAGAGAATTAACTTCCCTCTTGCCCTTGATGCTGGTTCATGGACTGCATTTCCAGCACTGCTGTTTTATTTGCATTTCAGCTCAATGAAGTAGCATTACAATTAGTTCTTCAGCTCTCCCGTGCAAGTTCCTTCATTCTGAGGTCAGGAAAGCTTCACTCTGGTGCAAAGTTTCTGAGGAAAGGGGAGGCAGCAAAGCAGGGAGCTCGTTAGCAAGGCTGGTCTATGCTTTGGATTGATTTTGTTTTCTCTAATGGCTTGATCATAACAGTTGCACTCTAATTTTTGTACAGGGTTGTGCACATTTCAGGCAATGTAAATATATACATTGGCATGCTTATTAGCTCTGATGTTTAAGTTAGAGATATTTGATAGTGTATTATAAAACCAAGTGGTCCTGTGTACCATTTGTCATGCTGAGCTTGGACTCATCTCTTTGTACTCCCACTCCACCCTTTCCAGCTTCATTATATTCCAAATGCTCCTCCTTGCTTGGAGCAAAATCAATCCTCGTTTTGCATTGGGTGGAAGAGGAGAAATGTGTGCTGGGATTTTCCTCAGTGCACAGAGCTGCGTGCAGACTTAATTCTTGGTTAAAGGATAAGTGTGGGGCTTCCCCGGGGAGGGGGAGCATTGTAAGACAGCTGAGGTCATGGTCACAGCCTCAGCCCTCGTGTATTAAACTGCAGAAAGAAGGAGAAATATGAGAGGGCCCTTTGCACTTATCAGGAGAGAATACTACTGTGAATGCTTCTTCCCTGAGCCTCCAAAGCTATAGGCAAAATAATAAATCCCTGTAGCTGAGAAGTGATTTTTTTATTTTGTTTAATCATCCCTTCATTTCAAAACCCCAGTTTCTCCCCATTGGCCCAATCTGTATTTCCCTCGCCGAGAGCTGGCCTGTGTCACTGGCCAAATGCATCAGGTCTGTGTTGGAATGGTCGTACTGGATGTATTTTTCTGAGGATGAAAATCTCTTGGTGGGATTTAAGGGATAGGATTTTACTCCACCACTTCCCTGACTGGCACTGGAACAGGCTGCTCGGGGCAAAAGAGGAGTTGCTGTCCCAGGGAGGGTCCAAAAGCTGTGTGGATATGGCCCCTTGGGACACGATTTAGTGATGATTACAACAGTACTAGGTTCACCATTGGACTTGATGATCTTGGAGGTCTTTTTCAACCTAAATAATCCTATAATTTATATCCACAGGACCTCAGAGAGGTTAAAAATGTGGCTTTCTAATTCCCCTGGGACTCAGGTGTTGATTTAGCTGTACAGCCTGCTAAGGGGAGATGTCAGTGGTGAAGCAGAGATAGGAGAAGCTCAGGATAAATGTCTGAGGGCTTTGGTCCCCAGATGTCCTGCCTGGCAGCTGCCCAGGAGCAAAGATGCCCCAGAGACCATGTCCCTGCCACTGTACTCCCAGTGTGGGGACGTTACTGGGGTGTTTGTCCTCAGGGGTGTCCTTGGCCCTCACCCCCTTTCCTCCCCCAAAGACCAATGGCTCAGGCAAACCCCCAGAGTCTTCCCCTGAAGCTCTTGAAATTATCCAGCATTGCCAAAAGAAAGGATTTGCTGACAGTCAGAATCCTATTGGCAAACCTAGGTGGATTTATGGTCTTGGGTGGAAACCAATTTGAACTATAATTTTACATGAATCTGATCCCTCTTCTGAGCCAGACAAAACTTCATGGTTCTGGCTGATTTTTCACACTCAGCTTTTGAGCACTTCTGTTCTCATTTGAGCTGAGGATGAAATTCTGGGCCCGCAATCCTGAACAACCCCAAACTTCCAGCAAATGGATGCAGCTTTGTTCCCTGTTTCCTGATGTCTTCAGCTGTAGGTTGGATGTCTTGAAGTCTTGGTTACCTTTTCCCCCCAGGAGCCCACATGTGCTCCACAGTATAAATTGTCTGACGTGTTTAAAGCATATGCCACCATCCCACGTAAGTACAACAACTGTTATAATTATTAAAAGCTTTGCCGTGTTACCACCCCTACTCCTCATAGCTCCTTCCACCATTTGAGGTTTGTGGGTCCAGAGTCTGGTTCTTTGAGAGTGTCAGAGGCTGGGCCAGGATCTGCTCAGTAGGACAAGAGGCAATGGGCAGGAACTGATGCCCAGGAAGTTCCACCTGAACAAGAGGCAGACCTTCTTCCCTGTGCAGTGCCCAAGCCCTGAACAGGCTGCCCAGACAGGGTGTGGAGTTTCCCTCACTGGAGATATTCCAGAACAGTCTGGATGCAATCCTGTGCCCTGTGCTCTGGGATGACCCTGCCTGAGTGGGGAGGTTGGACCAGATAACCCATCATGGTCCCTTCCAGACAGACCCATCCTGGGATTCTGCTGCTCAGTGTGACCATGGAAAATTACTTGAGGCTTGCCCACATGCAGGCAGAAGAGTTAAGTGGGTGCAGTGAAGTTGCCTGCAGATTTTCTGCATGCTTCAGCCACTGTTTGTAAACAGGAATACACATAATAGGTTGAGAAATCAGCTGCGAAACAACAGGCATTGTTTGTGTGCTGAGTAACTCTAGTGATCTGTTAGGATCTGGAAAAAAAACATGTTGTGTCCAGATGAATGTAAAACAGAGTCTCCCCTGCCAAAAACTCCAACTGATACCTTGGGAAGTTCTGTAAAGCTTAGTTTACTTTTTTCCCTATGTTTGATTTGACTTCTGAGATTTGATGTTGGGTGTTTTTTTGTTGTTTTTTTGTTTGTTTGTTTGTTTTTTTCTAATTTCAGCAAACAAATGAGACATATTATAAAAATAATGGAATATCAAGTGAATGCTGGCTGGGTGCACCTCTCAGTGCCATGACAGGAATGCACCAGGGTTGTGTTTGCACTGCTCAGGACTAAGCCCTGCGAGCTGCACTAGTTGGATTTTTGTTGGGCAAAGGTGGCTTTAGGCTTGATGTGTGCTGTGAAAGTGGGGCTGTGACCATCAGAGTGGGTTTCAACCACCCTGTCAATGATGAGGGTGCAGAAAGGGCATTATACAGCATGCCCCCTTACCAGCAGGTGGTACCCGTGGTCTGATTTGATAAGGTGTCATGAACCAGAGATAAGCAGTGAACTCTGTTGGTGTAATGGGAGTCCACTGGTAGCTGGTGAGGTATTATCTCTGTCTGTATCTATTCTGCCACTGTCTATCTGGAAACTGATGGAAATTAGTCTCTAAATCACCTGGCTGGGTCCAAGAGACCTTCAGATCACCTGTGGTGAAGACACAGGTTCATACAAACTGCTCAACTCTCATCTCTCTTTTCCCTGTAATATGATGGAACATCTTAAAATTTCTTCCCTGTCCAACCACCTGTGGGCACTGGGGCTTTGTCCCCACCTTGCTGAACACCACAGTTGTTTTCTGCCTGAGCTGCACCTACAACAGCTCCTTCCTCAGCTGCCTTGGTGCCTTCAGAGCCACTCAGGGTCAGTGACCATGCAAGGACAGCAGCAGCATTGTTTGTCATCTGGGGAAAGCACTTAAGTTGCTAAATGGATTTGAGTTGAGTTTGTTTTTTATCATCCTGAAATAACCACTGCTCAAACAATTGCAATTCTTCTGATGTCTTTCTGGGAACATTTGGCTTGTTTGGCAGTGCAGTGTTGTGTAAATAAATATGTACCAAGCATCAAAGTCAAGGAGGGGAGGGCGAATTCTCAAATAATTATGTAAATAAATCCACATAGCACACTCTGATATTGGCTGCCATGTGCATTTATATTAATCAGTATGGACATTACTGACAAGTGAATCTATCCTGCTTCATTCTCCTGAAGGTTTCAGAATTAATGCTTCATTTTGCTCCGTGTTTTGCTATAAGGGATGCAGCAGAACGCCAAGGCTGGCTTATCTCAGCATCCCCTTCAGGTGTCTCTGGGAGGCTGAGACCAATCAAACTTTGCATAAATAAGTGCACTCGGCATGAGAGAGTTTACAAGGCTGATCCAGCACTTAAAAAAAGCCACATTGGGAAAAAGTAAATATGCTCATTTGCTGGACTGGCGTTTATTTGTCGATCTAATCTTGACCTCTTTGGGGAGGCTAAAGGACGTTCAGTGACTGTGAAGTGCAGAGACTTTTGTATATAGCCCCAGATGCACTTTTTCGATGCTTCATTGACAACAGCTGTAATTCAGCCAATTTGAGTGGCTCTCGATTTTTCTTTATCCAAATAACTCATTTGTTTGTCTAGGATTTGGCATCTATGCCTAATCACAGACTAAGTGAGAAAAAGCAGTTGCTCTTGCTGCTTCTGTGATCCCTCTGAAGGATGAAGGTATTGAAGGAGGCTGTAGGAAGTTGGTAAATCTTTCAGTTTGGTTCAGCACAGGTCACCTGCATTGTGAAGCTGGGTCCTCATTCAGGAGTCCACCAAACTTGGGGCTGAGCATTGGCTACCCCTGTCCTTGAGGAAAAAGGGGACTTGAGCAACCTGGCAGGAGGTGAAGATAAGGAATAAAGTGTGAGGGTGCTCTTTTAGAAAGCAGGGAAATAATGAAAACAGCAGTTGAGGGTGGGTTTTCATTTGTGAAGTTTAAATTATATGTCAATCAACCCACTTGTTAAAGCCATAAGGGTCAGAGCAAGGAGTAGGTGGTGGAGGAAGAAAGGGCTGTTGCCATCTTCTCATTCAGAGGCCTGGAAAACAGGAGCTTTACTCATGTCTAGAGCATAAAATCACAGTAAATGAGTGAGCTGAGCTGAATATCTTACTGATTTATAATTAGAGACAAGATGTTGCTCTCTTGGAGAGGAAAATTGCTGCAGCACCAGTGAGGTGAATGCAGGGGTAGCTGCAAAGAAAATCAGTGGGGCAAAGGGGTCACCTTGGGACCACAGGAGTCTCATTAAAAAAGCTGGAATTTACCTGGCTTTGGTTTTTTTCTTTACAGCCTTGTGGCAGCTCCAGGTAACACAGGGGATTGCTGGTTCCACTACAGCTAGTGAGATTATTTGCATCTGAGGAGGGCAAGTGGAATAAGCCTTCAAACAATAGTGTGGCTCCTCATGTTTCAGTTTTGGATAGATGCAGAATAGTTTGAGAAAGACTGTGTGCTCTTTTTAATTCTTGGTGTGAGAATATACAGATTGCTTTCATTCCTACTCTTGGCCTTTTCCTTTTCTGTGGATCTGTGTATCCAGTGTACCCTAAATGTGGGCAGATTTCCTTTTAGTATCTGAATGGGGCTGCAGGGGAACCAAAGAGTGTCTCCACATCAGGAACTGCAGTAACAGGACAAGGAGTGATGGGTTCAAACTGAAAGAGGGGGAATTGAGGTTAGACATTGGGATTAAATTTTTCCCTGTGAGGGTGGGCAGGCCCTGGCACAGGGTGCCCAGAGCAGCTGTGGCTGCCCCTGGATCCCTGGAAGTGTCCAAGGCCAGGCTGGGCTTTGGAGCAGCCTGGGGTAGTGGAAGGTGTCCCTGCCCATGGCAGGGGTGGAATAAGAGGAGCTTTAAGGTCCCAAACCAACCCAAACCATTCTGTGATCCCATGATTTAAATATGCACTGTGTGCATTGTTAAAATTCACTTCACCTCCAGTTGTTCAGATGCTCAGCAAGAACAACATTGGTAAATTGATTAATTACATCAATTACTTCAGTGGGGTTTTCCCCCCCATCTGTTCTTGCACAGTTTGCTTCCAGTATCAGTGTTCAGAATGACACTGCCTGAGTTAGGGGTATGACTGATTCCTTCTCTGGGGAGGTTTCTCCTCTGGCCAGAGCACTGCACGCTGTCAGTTTGAAGCTGTTCTCTGTGTGTGCCTAACAAATGGCTCTGGCAAACACTGCACTTTTACAATATCGTTTATTGGTGAGCTGGAGTGCTCAGGTGCTCACAGAATCACCTCTTACTGCTCCTTACCACTGTTCTCTAACTCCTCCTTGCTGCATTTTGTTAAGCAGGTATTACATGTCAATAGAAGTTTATTGATTGTATGTCATTTATAGAGACAGTAAAGGCAAAACAGGTGTATTTATATGGGGAAAAATCACAGCAAAACTTAAAAAAATAGCTCTCAGCAGCAAAGGGTAACTGGAACACACTGTAAGAATTGGGAAAAAAGATCTCCTGAGAGGGTGAGCTAAGGGAAAAGTTAGATAAGGAAAACTGGCAGAGCCTTAGGGAGCCTGAAGGCCCCAAGTTCAATTATGGGATAATTTCTGAAGTTATCCCATTCAGAAACTATTGCAGGTGACCAGAGAGGTTTAATCATGAGCTCATCGCTGACCTCAACTGAAAGAAAGAAATATGCAATAAGGAGAAACTAGGTCAGGCTCCCAGAACGAGAACAGAAGTGGAGCAGGGGCATAGGCAGAATCAGAAAGGCCAAAGAACTAAATAAAGATACAGCATTTAAGAGCCATTGGCAGTAAGGAGATCCAGCTCTGTATCACTGTTACAGGAGGCTGTTCTGCTCTACAGCTGGGAAAGGGAGCTATCAACACATCAGCACTGCAGATAATTTTTTAATGTCTTTTTTTCATTCGAGGTTCAACACTAATTAGATGATTTCTGTAATTAGGACTAGTTATAAAGCAGTAAGGTCCCAACCTAGGTGTGGGAAAATGGGTTAGGGCCAACCTGGATGATTTAGGTGTTTTCAAATCAGTTGGAATTGTGATTTTAATTTTAGAATACATTAAAAAAAGAAAAAAAGAAAGAAAAAAGAAGAAAAGATATTTCAGTTCTGCAAGTGGCATTAACTTGAAAAGGAGAGAATCAGAAGCCTGTGAAAAGACCAGCACAGTGAGTGTTCCTAAAAAAGAAGAAAGAGGAGGAGTTGGGGAGCTAGAAAGCCACCAACTTAGCATCACTTTCTGGAAAAGTACATGAACAAGTACTCCAGCAACCTTTTCAAAATGCCAAAAAATCTCATCAAAGCCATCCAACTTCCTTGTGCTGGGCAGCACTTGGTTTTGTGGACAGAGCAGCAGCAGCAGATTTGTGTATCGAGATTTCAGTGAGGGCTTTGGCAGCGTCTCAGTGACATCAGAAGTTACAGAAACATTGTCTTAGTCTGCCTAAGATCTTAATTACTTTCAGGAGGGCTATTGTCTCTTTATTGATTAGAGTGGGGATCTAGGAGGCTTACCCCAGGCTTTGCCTCATGGACCTTCCACTTAAAGGCTTCAGGAAGTGTATAAAGTGAGAAGAGATAAATCTAGGCCAGTATTTAGTGCTGTCACTTAAAAGAAGTCCATGGCGTTCCCAGCAGAACCATGAGTGGAGATTTCCTCATCCTCCATCCCGTATATAATGTGCTGAATGCTCCCCAGGAGAGAGGAACCCCCTCTCTGGGAGTTCTGTGCTTGCCCTGCTGACAGGGGGTGAAGGCACCTTGTTCGACTTGATACTGAGGTGTGACTGGAAATAATCTGTACCAGCTTCTCCCCAGGTGCCAACAGCTCCACAGGATGTGAGGACTAGTGAACGAAGCCACTGTTGGATTAGGGACCTGGAGTGACATCGAGGTGTGAGCTCTAATTTGTATAAATGCCCTGATTTGCACTCTTGCTGAATTTAGCCTTGTGCTGCCTCTTGTGCCCCAGCAACCCAGAGCAATAGCCTGGTTATTCAGTCTTAAAATCAGGCCTAATTGAAAACCAGGCCCAGTGGTCAAAGGACAAGAGTATTCCAAATGCCAAATATTTGTGAGAAGCCAGCTTGTCCCAGGGAGGGACAGCTGCTCCTAATTTTCCTGAGAGAATCATATTTTAAAGCTTAAAAATACAATAATTTTTGTGCATAGCAGGGCAGCTACTCCCTACCCAGAAGGGTTTAGTATTTGTGTGCCTTGGCCTGCCAGCCGTGAGACAGGAAGAATACTTGTCTGCTCAAGAAGCAGCTCAGAGACATGCTGAATTATTTCAAAATATGCCTCTGAGGCCTTCAGAAGAAAAGTGCTGAATTGTACTCGGATTTTTAGATACTGGACCCTGCGACAGGTTAGCAGCATCCAGCTGGGATTAAGCCAGGCCTTTCAGTCCAGAGCGACCCAGGGCCTCTCCCAACATAACACAACAAGCATCGGGGGTGTTTCACTAGTCTGGGATTGAAGGAACCATTAACAAAGGCACAAACTCTTTGAAAATTAGACTCTGTTTTCAGAGAGGATGGAGGATGGAAGGTCCAGCCTGGCTGATGGGACAGCCTGCACCCAGGAAGGGTGGGAAGGACTGGAGCTGGAGCTTTCTGTAGCACACAGCTAAAATCTGTGTCTGTAATTGTTGCTTTTACAGGTTTTACTAGGAACATCCGTGGGCAGCAGGGGAGGGGATTCAGCCCCTGTGCCCTGTGCTCAGGTGAGAGCCCACCTGCAGAGCTGCCCCAGCCTGGGCCAGCACAGGAAGGAGCTGGAGCTGCTGGAGAGATCCAGAGGAGGCACCAGGGGGATCAGAGGATGGAGCAGCTCTGCTGGGAGGAAAGGCTGGGACAGCTGGGATTGTTCACCTGGAGAGGAGACCAGGAGTGATCTAACTGTGGCCTTCCAGTGCCTGAAGGAGCTACAGGAAAGATGGACAGAGAATATTGAGAAGGGCATGGAATGCCAGGACAAGGGGGAATGGCTCCCCACGGCCAGAGGGCAGGGCTGGATGGGATATTGGGAATTAGGAATTGTTCCCTGGGAGGGTGGGCAGGCCCTGGCACAGGGTGCCCAGAGCAGCTGGGGCTGCCCCTGGATCCCTGGCAGTGCCCAAGGCCAGGCTGGACACTGGGGCTGGGAGCAGCCTGGGACAGTGGGAGGTGTCCCTGCCCATGGCATTGGGGTTGGAAACAGGTGACCTTTAAGGTTCCTTCCAATCCAGTCCATTCTGGGATCCCATGCTTAGAAGCTGCTTTTCCATTGTGCTGCTATGAATTTGGGTCACTGAAACCCATACAGAGCAAACACCAGCTTGGATAAAACGCAGCCACTCTGAGATGGCTTCTGTCCCCCTGCATCAGGTGTCTCTCTGCAGATGTGGTACTTGAATCTGTGGTCAAAGTGACCTAGAATTTTGTTTTAAACGTTGGTGTCTTCTCCGTGTTCTCGTTGTTTACAGCCACAAGGTGGCATTGCAGATTAAAGGGAAAACAGGTCTTGTTGTTCAGGGACACGGGAGGGAGGTGGGAGACTTGGGAAAAATCATATAGCCAGGTTGAAATTCCTTCTAGGTCTTGGAGAGATGCAAGGCAAAGTTCTGCTCTTAACTCCCAGGACGGCAGTTTTGATGGCAGCGAGTGGGATGTTTGCTATGTTATGGTCATGAGGTGTTTCAACTGATTCTACCTCTGCAAATACATCGGAGCTGTTCAGAGCTGTTTCTCCCTTCCTTGGGAGCTGATGCAGCTTCAGAGCTGTGAGAAAGGTGATGGTGGCACCTCACAGCCTCGTTGGTTTCAGTTTGCTTGTTCAAACCCTGAAGAAAACTCATTTCTTTCTTCCCCATCCTACTCCTGCTCCCCCCTCGTCCAGTCACATTTCCCTTGGTTTCCATGCATGCACAATTCTGGCCTAAAACTGGGGTTCTCTGGAAGGATTGACCAGCTGTAGTGAGTGAAGTTAAACCCTCTAACAAAGGTTTGGATCTCAACAAAGCTTTAAGGGCTATTTATTTGTTTTCTTGCGGAGAGGAAGGTGAACTGAGCTTGCTGTAGCTGGACCTTCTCTGTACTTTCCAGGTTTTTCTGTGATCCAGGGCTCAGCCTTTTATGTTCAGGGCAAGAAGACTCAGAGTAGGATATTCAAAGATTTTTGCTCCTCTGAGTCAGGATGAAATAATAAGGCATTTAGGAGATCTGAGTGAATCCTTAGGAAGCCTGTTCTGCCCCCAAAAAATGATACCAAGTTTCTCACTCTGGAAATACTGACTACTTACAATGAGAATGGGCTTCACTGTTTTATTTCCTTGTCTCTTTTTATTACAAATTCCTGTCCCAGGAATTTTCTGATTTTTCCTCCATCCCCTCTATGTTGCTGTAATATAAATGCTGAATTTCTGATAGATCTTTCTGGTCCCAGCTCTTCTTATCAGTGCTTGTTGCCTTTGTCTGTATATGCTTTCCATGTAAACCAGACAAAGTAGCTCTGCTGAAAGATGGATCTTCCCAGTAGTGGAAAAAAGTGCTAAATGGAGTGGGGGAGCACTCAGCCAGCAAAGGAAAATCTTACCTGTTTTGAAAAGACAGTGAAAATAATTTAATTTTACCTCTGGTTTGGAGAAGGAGCAAAAGGCAGAGGAAATAAAAAAAGCTTTCTCAAAATCCACTAGAAGCGTTTGTTAGGAATTTTGCAGATAAATGGAGAGTAATTGACAGTGTTTCACCAGGCAAGAGAAATAACCAGTTCTAACTCTTTTCTGAGAAGGAGGAAAGCAGCAAAAAGTTTTCCTCAACATTAACATGCCCATGACAGCAGAGAAAAACACCATGAAGTTTTGCTTGGACAGTTTTCACCTGGTTGAGAAAGCCAGGGCTCATAAATAGATTCAGATATACACATGCACACACGTGTGTGCATAGGAGTTTCTAGATATATTTGACAAGTCTGATTCCATTTGTGATCAGCTTTTTTCGGAACTGTTCCTGAAAAAAATTCCTGGTGTCTTAAACCGTGTTACTTTGCCAAATTGTCCATAATTTTGTCCCAGTTTTCCCTGCCTGTCTGCCTCGAGGTTACTGCATAGGGTGGGAAGGCTCTTGCACACACCAGCTGTCCCCAGGCTGGGAAACTGCTCCCAAAGACTGTGGTGAGGTGGCCACAAAAAGTGTGCAAAAATGTTGCTGGTTTAGATGGCATGGGAAATGCTCTTCTTGACCAGTTTCTTGCTCTGTGAACAGCAAATTTTGCCCAGAATGTTCCTGTGCCTCCTTTCTGGATGGGGGTGATGCTGCTCGGCTGTTCAGGCAGGACAGTTTATTCCTGCCTGAGCAGACACTGTCTCCCACTCTGTGGAAAGCATGGCCAGACTTGGACTGGGAGGCCTGATGGAATATAAACACTTGGTGTTTATTAAATATTGTGAATATTCTGCCCCGACATGTAAATAAATAGTTGGCATTTTGATTTCTAGGACGATTGACCACGACAGAAATGCGAAGGGCTAATGGGAGAACATCCAATTCTTTTAGGATAATTTTGAAAAGTGTAGATACTCCTTCTGGATGCTGAGGACTTCTGGGTGGAAGCCAACTCCTAAATGATAGGGGTTAGGATGAGGCTAGCAAGAAACCTCCTCTCACCAAGGTTATTTCATAACTGCCTACTGCAGAGTTTCACATTTACCACTGGAGCAGCTGGTGCTGGCTCACCTCATCTGTCAGGCAGGGAGCCGAAGGAGATGTATTGCTGGACTGACCCCAATAGTGAATCCAATGTTCTTGGCTTTTTTTTAGTCTCCCGAACTGAAGGGAGAAGTGAACCTTTTGAAAAAGAAAAGTTTATGCATAAAAAATTCTGTGCAGTGCACATTTCCGGATGAATGTTCAGGCCAGCATTACTTAATGCTGAAATCAAAGCTTTGGGGATTCATGGACATTTCCAAGGCTGCTGTGATACTGCAACCCCTGTGTATAACCTCATGCTTAACACAGGGCTTTTATTCACCTTGAAGTTCTCTTTTGTTCTTCAATCAGCTCTGTTCTGGAAGGAGAGGGGGGAAGCAGTAATACGATTTAGCAGGATCTCTGGAGATGAACAGATGCAAGCCCAGCTCTCCTGGAACAGAGACCTTTATTACAGTGTTTGTATTCCAGAGGAGGTGGTCAAGGAAAACTTGGGACAGGATGAGTGTTTTCTGTGGAGAAGAGATGCTGTTTAAACTACCATCTGTGTGTAACTTACATTGCAGTAGGAAAACAAAATTTGCTGCATCCTGGAGAATATTGTATGAACGTGTTTGGTAGAAATTGTCCAGTAGTGCTGGGATCTCTTGTGTGCAGCCTGCTGCTGCCTGGGAGCACCTCGGGGCAGTCTCAGCCTTGCTGAATTCCCAGGGACTGCCCTCTTAATGGGAAAGTTGAGCCTCTGCTCCAGAGGATCGTTGAACAACACATGGTCTAGCTGGGTGTCACAGAGGTTCAGATGTGTTCTGCTGCAGAATGAGATCACAAACCAGATTTCTTTTTTCTTTTCCATCCTTTTATTTCCAGTGAGGATCTTTGCTCTTTTCCCCCCACTCCCTAGCCCAATAAGCTGTGGTGGCTGTAAGATCATTGACATACCACAGTGAACACTTGAATTCAGGTGTTTTCTGCAAACCTGACAGATCTTCAACCTGCCCAAATTTGAGTATTGTAATTGCTCAGCTACTGTTGCTTAATGTGAATGTAGGGCAGGAAGGAACATCTCTCTGCTTCTGCAGAACCTTGGGAAAATAGCTTTGGTTTTGACAAATTGGTATTTTCTTTCAAATACTTCTAGTGAAGGTTGCAGAGGTCAAATGTTAAGGCCTTCCTCTGGAATGGAAGTTTGAAAGATTTATGTTGGTCTTCAAATCCATAACCTGCTGACACGCTATAAAGGCCTGAGATGGCTGCCAGTACCTCAGCACATTTTCAAAGCACAAACAGTGGCTTTAGTCATCATTAAGTTGCATGAATCAAACCATTCTTCCTTGGGCAGTCCTCCTGCAGAGGAAGTTTGTTTAAGTTTCTATTGTGCATCTGTTGATCAGGCTTTCATATGGGAACAATTTTTTCATGTGCATCAGAGAGGGGTGAGTAAGGGAACAGCGACACATTGACCTCAGAAGCTCTCAGGGAATTTTCTAGAGCCTTGGCCTGCCTGCAGGAGGGGGTTTTGTAGGCTTGCTCCAGTCTGTGCTTGTTCCTCAGGTTCTCCTGTGTGCAGCTTCCACTGATCCACCATCCCCGTGGGGGTTTGGGAACACAGACAAGCCTTCCCTGCACAGTAAAAACCCACAGGTATTTTGAAGGTGAGTGATGAGGAGGAGTTCATACTATTGCTGTTTTTGTTCCACCTGCTGTGTAGGTGCAGAGGAATAGACTCTCATCCGCTCTTAAATTGGCAATTTCTGTTCTTGGTAGAATCACTTCAGGTATGGAGGCAGAGAAAACTTTGCTTCCTTAGCAAGAAACCGGAAGTCTCCAAGGCCCAGCTGATGCCCACTTGAGAAGAAAGTTTCATTTCCATGGTGTGAAATGAAGCTGCTGTTGGTGTTTGAGATGTCTCTGCTCATGAACTCTCCTCTCTCTCTCTCAGTTCAGCTGCTGTTACTGAGCTCCTGCTGAGGCACTGTGGTGAGCAGAACACATTGGTCATAACTCATCCTGTGCAAGCTTCAGTTGACTAAAAAGGCTGTTTATTCGCATTTGTTGTGGTGGAAATCGGGGCAGAATCAGACTAGAGGAGATCTGTCTGTGCACACCCAGCTGGCTGGGACAACACCTGGCACTGGGCTGGGAGGAGCACGGGGAAGCTGCACCCCTTGGGTAGTGGCAGGTTCAGCTCAGGAATCTCAGATGGACAAGAGTTACTCTGAGGTTAATAACTCTTAGGTAGGAAAGCTGTAAGGGGAGAAGAATCTGCATCTACTTTGGACCAAAACTATAGAAATTTGAAATTTTTCATCGAAATCAATTGCTCCCATTTTACTTCCTCTTCACCATGCGTTTAAATATTGGAGTGAAATGGAAACGAGCTGGAAAGCTCCTGACTGGTCCTTAAGAAGCTAAGCAGGAGGTGACAGCATGGAAATTGTGGGGTGACAGCTGAACCAGAGTCTAAATAATTTACTCCTGAGCTTAGAAATTTGAGCTGGGGCATGGGCTCAGCTGTGCAGGGCCATGAAATCTTTTCTTTGATCTTTCCCTTGGTTTTGACCATATAATTTTAGAATTACAATTAAGAAAGACAATAACGGTGCTTGCACACTTAACTGAATAATTGCCATTAGTTCAATATCACCCATTTCTCCTGTATTTTATACTCCACAGCTTTGGAGTGGAGACTTTGGGCTCTCTTCCTCTTTGCTTCCCTTGCTCTTTCCAGTGCTCATGGCTCATCTGGACAGGCAGAACCGTGTTGTTGTTTGTAGTCCCAGAGCCCCGAAGGAGGATTTTTTGGGAGCTAGTCATGACCACAAACCTTGAGGCCTCTGAGTGACCCCATTTGTAATCCAGGGATGTTCTCAGAACTTCCTAGGCCACAAGACACCCGGATACATCCCTGAGCTGCTGACTGCCCAGCCAGTGGCTGCTGTTGGATAACTCAGTTCACCCTCACAGCTCTGCCCATAGGAATATGGGATTGTTCATATGGATGACTGCTCTTGTGGTGAGCAAGGCTCTTTTTGGAATGGCCAGTGCATCAGAAGATCTCCTCTCCTCTCTATTCCCTCCCACTGACCTTCCCCAATGTGTCCTTGACTAAATATGCAGTGCTTGCACACAAAAGGAAGGAATTTAGGAGTGTGTGAAGTACTTGCAATTAAATGTCACGCAAGCCACATGTGGTTTTGCTGCTCCAAATTCAGTTCAAATAAATGGAAAGGATTACAAAATGAGGGAGCAACTTGGGTCAACCTGGGGTGTTAAACAAAATATGTTTTCCTTCAGTAGCATCCAGGAGTCTGTGGTGCATTTTGCCAAAGGGAGGAGACAGTGCGGAGTCTAAGTCAGGTGAGGTTTAACCTACACAGGCCTAAGTAAGTTGCCTCGTGAGCCTTACTAGTTCTGGTGCTTGAAATTAGTTTCTCCTTGCTTTCTTTGGCCTGTGCTGCTGCAGAGAAGGGAATGTTTTCCATGCCTGCTGTGACAGGACAAGGAGGAATCAAGGTAGGAGTTGGAAGTGAGGTCATGGCTTAGGCTCACTAATGGGAAATCAGGCAGAGGATTCATGTTCACATTGAGCCTTCAGTAAGCCAGGCTTAGGGGGCTGTCAGGTCTTTAACATATTTAAGATTATTTTCTCATGCTGGACCATACAATCAATGAGATGTCCCCATATGTGAGGTTTTAGTCCCACCTCTCCCAGGGAGATGAGTGTAGTTTCTCACTGAACTCACTCACATCTCTGACATTCCTGTGATCAAGAAATCAATTTAATCTCCCAATGAGGAAATTTTCCACTGGTTTTAATTGGTAATTGCTCTGTCCTGGTAGAACTGCTCCACTTATTTTGTGAACCAAAAAGCTCCAGCAAACCTGACACAGGTCTGTTGTCTTCTCGGAGGGGTTTGGTGGCATTAACTGATGGAGGAAGGATGTGTGCCTTTTCCTGAAAAGCTAAGGAGAATTATTTGCTCTCTCTAGCATTAATGCCATTGCCTTTCCCAGTCAACTACTGCCAGCTGTGGAAGGCACGTTCCCTCCTGCCAGCCACTCATTGTGCTTTTGCAGTAGGAAGAGGGGGGATGAAAGAAGGGGGGATCTTAATTGAAAAAATAGGCCTGGGGCTTCAGGGACATAACAAAGTCAGTGGGAGTGTGTGAACAGCAATTTATTTTGTCAGTTCAAGTTACAGTCTTTCTGACATGTGAAAATTGCAGATGCCAGTTTCTCAATGTGTCACTGTGACACACAGCATCCCAAATAAATAATGAAACTCTGGACTTGGTTTGCAGAGCTTCAGAAAGCCCGAAGAAATGGGATATAAAAATTGACAGATAAATTGAGAGAGTTTTCTTTGACATACGGGGCATGATCTTAGTTCAGCCTTTCACAAGATGATCTTCATACCTTTCACTGCTTCAGCAGAGTGTTCCATTTCTCAGTGTGGTCTTCATAGAGTTTATGGCCTTCACAGCCTCTTTGGGCTTTGAAAATGGAGCTGTTTTCATGAAGAATCAAACAAACCTTTTCCCTTGAAACTGCAGAGGATTGGATAACGTGTGGCTGAAGTGTTGATCTGAGACTGAGTAGATCTCCAAAGCAACTTGTTAAGGCTAGGGTCCAATTAGGAAATTACCTGTTATCCTGACTGCCTACAAGCCTTTTAAATGTTCCATTGTTCTTCACCTGCTAAATTGCAGTGATGATGATATTTAAATCTCCTGTGTTTTCTGACTTAGTTTAAATCTTTTAGAAGGAGTTCTCCTTTTCATGTATTTCTACAGCACTTAATATAACTCTGTTCAGCCTTTATTATGGTATCCATTTATTATAGCAGTAAAATCTCATTTTGTGCAGATCAAGTAGTTTCTATTAATGTTTGTTCATTGGGCTTACAGAAGTAGACAAATGGCCATTAATGATCAGGGGACCAAGTCAGAAGCATGAAGAGTTTATTAAAAGTTCAATTAGAAAGAAACTGTTCTGCAGAGACCTTTAGCAAGAGCCTGAGTGGCAGCAAAGACATTAAAAATCCTTAATAACGTGGCAAAGATATAAATGGTTTCCTATCCCATTTCCCCAGTTAATCTGGTTTAGTCAGCAGGGTGGTCAGACAGAACATGTGATTTCTGAGGAAATCCTGAAAAATTAGGCTCGTTTTATCTAAGGGAAAAAAAAGGAAGAAAGAATATGACAAGCCTTCAAATGCATAAAAGGCTTGTACATGCAAGAAAAAATGTGTTATCTTTGGAGAAGAGGAACAGGGCAGGAAGCTGCAAATTTAAATTACAAGGAGGTCTATGTCTAGAAGCTGAAGGAGGCATCACCAAGGCGAGTGAGGGTGAGAGCTGGTGCTTTACCTGCAGCACATGGTCCTGGCAGGCTGGCATGGAAAGGAGTGTCCAGCCAAGCCTTGCTCTAAAGGAGCATCTAAAAGAGAAATGCTGATCATTTCCCACAGTATTTCAAGAGGCTGAAAGTCAATGCAGGCAGGAAGGTTCATCTGTGTTCATGACTTTGGAGGAACTGTTAAGTTGGCACTTCTCACCAGCAGGTAGATTGTGCCCAGGAGTGTTTGCTGGTGAAAGAGGATCCTCCTTCTCATGGAACAGGACATTACCTTCAGCTGCACTGCTCTGTCTTGTCATGTAAACTTAAAAACAGGTGTCGGATCCTCAGGAATTCAAAGCCAAACTGTCCTTCTAATGCAGCAGCCAGGGCCAAAAGTAGAAATGTGAAACAAGCCAGAGAGGGATGAGCGCCTGGTGACAGATGGGCAAGCTCAGTCCGTACACTTCCCAGGACATGGTTAAATATGAGTTCTTTTCCATGGAAAAGCATCAGTTGACTTTGCACCAGTGCTCCAAGGGGAAGCTGCACTGCCCTCCTCACACTTTGGAGACAACCCTCTCTGTTTCCTTGGGAACTATGGAAAGGAACTGAATTAGGCTGGAAAGACTTTGACTTCATCCCCAGCTGCCCTGGTCACACTCTTCTGAGAGCTTCCCTGGCTGTACAGACTTGGAGAGAGCTGATGCAGTTCCTTGAGAGCCCACTTACCCTGATCTTAGCTCAGTGCTTGTCTGTCCTCTCAGAACATGCGTCACTGCACACGGTAATTACGAGGAGAGCTAACTGCCAGGGAAGGATGATTGTATCATTAAGACACTGGAACAGGAAAAACTAATTCTGCTCTTAACTCCTCATGTAACCCTGGTTATGACACTGAAGATCAGTTTTCTCATCTAAAAGGAACTTTTTTTCCTACCACATTAATTTTATTTTATTGTATAATGTTGCTGTGTCAATTATATTTTGAAGGGATAGAGCTATTAGGAAGTTGTGTCTATGGCACCACTGGTGAGGATCACATTCAAACTGGAATTTGTGCTAAAACTAGAAGTGTCCTGCACTAAGAGTACTAATGTCAATAATGATGTTTGTAATAAAAAACACCTACAAAGGTCTGGGAGATTAATTACACCAGAAACATCTAAAAGAAAATCTGTAGTGTATAATAGAACCTGGTCCATTCTTTGTGTGAATTTGCAACCCTGACATCTCTTACTGAGTATTCTGGCAAGCTCATAGCACTTTCAAGGAAAGATTTAACAGCCAAGTTAGAGCACACATCTCATGTTGCTTTTAGTTTATTATTATTGCAAAATGCACTATTGAACACTTACGAGTGCATCGCAAAATAAAATGCTGGGGAATTACAAATGAATTTTGCTCTTAAGATGAATGAGTCTGTGATTTAGAAGCTTTGACATCAGTAGCACTGATGCTTTCATAGTAAAGAGGACTGCAGTTGTCAGATTTTCCTTCTGCTTTGGATGTTTAGGCACAATTTTTAGAAAGAAAGTTTTGGTGAGATTCTTATCAATCTTTTTCTCAAAAGTTTAGCTAGCTATGAAATAAGAGTGGCTTTGTACTTTTTTTACCCTGGTTTGCTTCTTTTCCCTTTTCTAGATCTAACATTTTTTTATGGAGTCAAGCTTTTTTCTACTCTGCTCCTTCCTCCCACACCCCATATCTCATGGACAAAATTCTACAGACCCCTGGGACTCTGTTACCCTTCAATTCTCTTGGCATGGAGCTCCTTTGTCCACGGAAGCTCCATTTTTGTGTGTGTCACATCACAAAAAATTATTTGTGTTATGCAAAACCATCACAGCTGAGAAGCCAAGTCATTCCTTTCAAATTCACACTGCAAAGTGATAGGGTGGGTTTCTTTCTTAAATATTTCAGACAAGGCTTTTATCACAATGGGTCATTCTTCTGTCTAATCAGCGTGTGCTCCTGGCCATGACCAGTTCTAGGTGCAAGAACTGCTGCAGTGGGCAGTAATGGATTAAATATGTCCACTGTGAAAGATTCTTCCTTAATTGCATTAGTTTGAGATTTATTTTATGCTTGAAATGTGGCACTGAGCCAAAGAGACCACAATCCACCTTCCTTTCCAAGGTCCGATCACCAAACAGTATCCCTTTACAAGAAGGGTGCTTAAGTGCTTTTCTGAATCAAAGCCTGAGTCAGTGCTTTAATGTACTCTGTTCATGCTTGGAAATGGCTTATATTCCTCTGAGCAAATTTCCTTTAAAGAAGCTAAGCCTACTACAGTGTCTGAAGAATTCAATGTCACACTGAAAACTTATCCCCCAGATCTGTGTCCAAAGAGATCCTGCTAAATGGATGCTGCCTATTGCTTACTGCCATGCAGCATTCCTGCTCCAAGCACTGAAACAGTCTGTTCTCTCTCCAGGCAATGCGTCAAATTTTTCTCTGGTCACCTATGGTGTTTTACATTTATATTCAAGGTTCTAGGGAAGGTCACTCCAGTGGAGCACCAGTAGCACCTCCATACCTTTGACCTCATACATAGATTTGAGGCTGGCTCTAAGGCAGGAGCATGGTAGGGCTCAAACTGTCCAGCAGAAAGTTTAGGCAGCTGTTTCATGGAAGAATCATAGAATATGTGGAGTTGGAAGGACCCATAAGGATCATTGAGTCCAACACCCTGCTCCTCCTGGGACTGCCTAGGTGAATCATAGAATGGTTTGGGTTGGAAGGAACCTCGAAGACCATCTGGTTCTAGCCTCTGCCACGGTATGGGCAGGGACACCTTCCATTATTTCAGGCTGCTCCAAGCCCTGTCCAACCTGGCCTTGAACATTTCCAGCTATGGGGCAGCCACAGCTTCTCTGGGCACCCTGTGCCAGGGCCTCCTGACCCTCATAGGAAAGATTTTCTTCCTGATCTCTAATCTAAACCTCTCCTCTGTCAGTTTGAAGCCATTCCCCTTGTCCTGTCACTACATGCTCTTGTCAGTAGTCTTTCTCCATCTTTCTTGTTGGCTTCCTTCAGGTAAGAGCATCATCCAAGATGCTCCTTGACCCTTGGGCAGGGTCAGTGCTGTGGGGAGCCTCTTCCAGGGGTCAACCACTCTTTCCCTAATGTCTGCTCTGAACTTCGCCAGATGCAGCTCCACTCCCTTTTCTCATGTCCTCTTGCTGGCTCCCAGAGAGGGGATCAGCAGCTTCTGCTCTGCCCTCGAGGGAGGTGTGTCACTTGGCTTTTGTCACTGCTCCTTTCAGAGCCCTGGGCCCCGTTTTTCCTTCATCAAGTCTGAAGCAGGTGCCTGACCTGCCTATAAGATCTCTTGTGGTTAATTTCCAGCCTTACTGCTGACTGCTGCTTCCTTGTCCGGGCTCGAGGAAGATTCATCCTGGGCTGGCTGGGCTATTTTAAGGCCAGGCTTCTATATATCTGCACAAGCCCGTGTGCTTCAATCAGCTTTTGTCTGGCCTGAGCTGTTTTTGTGATCACCCTCGTTTTGCTGATAAAGCAGGAACATTTTTAGAGGTGATTTTTTTCCCCTCTGCAGGAGCCCTGGAATGGATGGGAATGAACTTTGCCAGGTGCTCAGAGTAAAAGGAATTGTCAGGATACCTGGCTCCTCTGTCCGTCCTGACAAACCACTTGGGGGCCTTGTGTCTCAGGTTGCTCCCTCTGCAAAGCAGGGCTAATATTTACTTCCATTATATATATTAATAGCACTTAGTAACTTTGAACAAGGTCAGGCCTTCGCTGCATTACCCACTGTGCTAAGACATGCATACATTAGTGCCTCTCTCATGCCTCCTTCGAAGGAGTGATGTCAGAATGCAGTGCCTGAGAGGCAAGAAATGATCCATAATGCCTGATTTATTCTGGGGCTCTGTCCTGGCACTCTGGCTCAGCCCAAGGGGAGTACATTATGGGCAGGACATAACTTGGGCTGGCCTTTCATAACTTGATTATCCTATTTCAGGTTTAATATCCCAGATAAGGACCTATGACTAAAGGGAGGCAATGGCTGAGAAACCTTTGCAAAGTTTTGCTGCTGGAGTCGTAAAGAGAGAATAAAGCAGGACTGCCAAAGTATGGGCACCTCCAGCACAGCTGACACAGGTTTTGTCTAGATTTAAGCTTCTCATTTTCATCACTGCTTTAGTCACAGAATCACTCTCCAGATGATCCCACACTCCTTCAAGTTCAGAACAACATCTCCCTGAATTGACAGATTAGCAGACAACAACTCTGTGAACTTGAAGTATGAATTCATAAATAGTCTGTCTCCAACCACCATTAATGCATCCCAGATTTAGGGCTGCCTGACAAATCATGTTCTCCCATTGCCACCATGACTTTGTTCTACACTTCAGATTTGAAAACCGTGAAAAATAAATAATCGTTTGGACCGTCTGGTTGTTAAATCATCGCAGGCTCCTACTGGGGACGCACAGTGACGCCACGATTGCCAATGTCTATAAAACTGCTTTACAGGGCTCAGTTATTCTGGTGGGACCCAGTTCTGTGAGTGCAGCAGGGATGTGTTGAGGTAGCATCGTTGGGGTTTTGGAGATGGGAGTTTGGATATGATTTTTTTGGCTTTTTCTACAAATGAATGTTATTGAGAAATGGTGTGTCCTGCTACTACCATGCCCATATATATTCTGGTTTCATACTTGAAGGCAGGAATAAAGGGTCAGGGTGGGGACTGCTGGTGGTCAGAAAACTGTTGGTGACCACCAGAGTGCATTTTGTCCAGGGCTAACCTGAACTGGAGTGGGTTGGGCTCTTGTCTCTGAAGTACTAAAACAGGAATCGTTAGCACTTGATGAAAAAAGTGACGTCTGAGCAAAACTGTAGTACATTCTCATCCTCTCTAAGGTGTAGAGGTGGAGCTGCAAAACCAGTGCAGCAACAGATCTAAAGCCTTGTGTCAGCAGGGCTCAGGGAGACTGACACCAACACCAACAGGGAACTGTATGTGCAACTGAAGTGGTTGTCATGGGCAAGCTCTAAAACAATGGATTTGAGATTAGCTGCACCATGTGGAGAGTTACTGCTTAATCCTGTGTGAAAAGATATAAAATCATTCTTGAAACAAAGGCCAATTTGTGAGAGGGTAGCCAGTTGCTGTATGGTGATATTCTCAAAGTTTGTTTAATGTAGGATTAGCCAGAAGTCTAAAATCTGGGGTGATTAAAATATCTTTCTGGCTTTCCATATTTCTTTTTGTTATAGAACCCCACTTCATAAAGTTTGAAAGTGAGACAGAAGTTTACTATAAGCACTGAGTACAGTTTGAGAGAGGCTGGCTCATCATGCAAGGCAGTACTTGGGGGGAGAAAAGGAAAATCATCCTCGGCCTTCATTCCAAGAGAGTCTAGACATTAAGCCACTGCATAGAAAGCTATTGGAAATTCAAGGATTTCCTTACAAGTACTTGCATCTTTCTTTCCTGGCTTCTTCTGGAAGCTGCAAAGAGGTCCATTGACTTTTTGGAGATTCGTAGTGCCACATAAATTAGGTGGAGAGACTCCATGGGAAGTAGGCCAAAGGGAAAGATAGTTCTTAAATACATTATATCTTTCACTCTTCTCCTTTATACACTTCTCCCCATGGCAACTGTACTTAGTCAAATATGCTTTGAAGTAAGTTGGATTGCCAAAAAAGTAGGATTAACTGCCAGAAAATAGTTAAGTTATATTTTCATTCTCCATTCTGTGTGAAATAATACTGCAGAATTAGTAAATATGAGCATCATGTTATTTACAGTGTTGTTGCAGTGGCTTCAAAAATCACCTCAAATTGTTTTGCCCATCTCTGTAAGTTATGAGGTGACGACAACACCAAAAAAGCAGCGAAGCAGGCAGAAGGTCCTGTGGAGCAGTTTGAATACTGGGTCTATTTTAGAGCTGGTGATTGTTTGGACGCAGGAACTCATGGAAATAAACGCTGACTGTACAGCTGGTACCCATGGAAAGTGCTGTGGAACAGAAATAGGAGAGTCACAAGTGAGGTGTCCATGGCTGGTGGCACGCAGGGACTGGCCATGCCTGACAGGAATGTCACTGCAAAGGTAATTTTCCCTGTATCCCATTTCAGGGTTTAGGGGTGTCGAGTGTGGCTGTCTGATTGTTCATGTTGGCCAGCTCCCAGCTGTTTTTTGAAGATATTTATTTTTGTAACTGTTGTATTTATCAGGGTGGATTAGCCAAGTCTGTTGACTTCAGTTCTTTGGCACAGGCTGTCAGATATTATTTTAGCAATGCTCTGCCCTGAGCAAAGTACATTTACTTTTCAGCCTCTGCTCTTACTTCCAAGCAATGAGCTACTGAGAGTTTCATTTACAGTCAAACATTCAGTGGAGTTCCTATCCACAGCTCTTTGTTGTACATTGGATTTCTGTTTGTGGAAACCAAAGGGAAGGAGAAAGGAACATCTCCACCTAATGGCTTCTGGCTACCAGTAAATGGTGGCAATTCCACAAGGAGGTATAAAGCACAGGAGGATGTTTTCAGAGAAGTAATAAATTTGCTGGGATAGTCACGAGGAGTGCCAACATCACTTGAGAGAGAGGAACTTATGGGCATTTCTTTTGTTCTATCTCGGGCATCATCTTCATGAAGGCTTGAATATACAGACCAAATCCTCTGCCCGGCAGATTTATCATTTTCCAGCGCCAAAGGGCTGGTTCCTTCCTCTGCAAACTGTTTAGGGTGACACCATGCTTTATTTTCAGTGGCTTAGGGTACTAAAATATCATACCTTTTCTGGAGTAAGCTGATTGACGTTAAGAGTACCTTCAGGGCTGTGAAGAAGTGTTAAGGGAACGTATTCCCCCTCATGTTGGACAAGGTAAAGAAGAATTAATTCTGAATTAAAGGCTGATTGTTTAAGAGACTTTCATTGGAAACAGAATATCCAGCAAAAAGTTCCCTAATTTTCTCTCCCAGAACTCGGACTAACCTTTGTATCCATGTTTACCTTTAAAGGAAAGGCAACAACTAACTGCAGAGAGGTTTTTCACTCACCTGAATTAGTTGGTTCATTCCCATAATATTCTGCTTGAATGTCACTGCAACCTCTGAGCTGCCACCCCCAAACCTGATCTCGTCACTCACTTCAAAGATGCAATTCCCTGCCAAATGCCTCACCTTCATCCATCTCAATCTAAACTCAGCAAAATGGCCTCTCAAAAAGTACTCTACAGAGGCACTCTTTAATCAACATCTGTTTAGAGCTTTCCCCGTTAACTTCACATAGGCAGATTGTTTTCCATAATTAGGCACAGATAGGCTGTGATATAACCAGCTGACATATAGAATACATATTCATTTCTCCCGCTGACTCCTTGAAGGGTCTGAGTAATGCACAAGAAACACCTAGTGCATTTAATACTAGTCTCAAGAGCTTCAGACTTGTCTAAGAGAGTCGCTGAAGCACTTCAGGTAAAACTCATATCTTGTAAAATGAGAGGCTTAGGACAGTGTGATGCTCTTGATGAACTAAGAGGCTGTATTTAGATAAGAAATGGAGAGCAACTGGGAGCTCATGTCTCCTTATTTTCCTTTGCTGAGTGGGCTGTAAGGGGCAGAAATGTTCTTTAGGGGCAAAAAGATGGTGGCATTAATAGAGCTGGCCCTGCAGAGAGTTTATGGGTTTGCAATTACAGCCCTGAACAGCTACTTGGGGCTAAGTGCTGTGGACTTTGCCTGGTCTCTATTGTCTGAGGCCCTTTGTAGAGACTCTGGTTCAGACAAACACTTAACCAAACGCTTAAAGTTCTTCATATGTAAAATACCCATTAAGCTCTTTCTGCTAAACATGACCTTGATCTCTTGGTGCTGCAGGTCCCCTGTGAAAAATAGAAATCCGATAACAGCTTTATCAGTCTGAAAACTCCCAGCAGTCCCATGCTACTATTTCTCATGTAACATAACAAAACATATCTATAAACGTGATAGTATTTACTGGCTTGATTCTGCCCTTTTCTCTTCGGTGAAATTAAATAACAGCCAGCTCCAGGGGCAGCCTGATTGATTTCAGTGAAACTAATGCTCCTACTCAACAAGACTGAGGGCAGAAGGAGCCGAGTCAGGCACCGAGCAGGTTCTGTTATTCTCCTGTTACTGCCACAGAGCTCTGGTTATTTTGAGAGAGCCTATTCATATTTTCTCTTTCACTGTCTCCTCCTGATCTTTTTGCCTTTTCTCAGCTTCACACAATAGTCTCAAATCTTATCAATTGACTGTCAGCTTTAAAAATCTCCTACTTCTGGAATTTTCAGGTTCCCCTCAAGTGAGCATTTAAAGCCACTGTGTTTCAAAACCATCTGCTATTACTGGGGAAAAAACACCACAAAATACTTTAAAAACTGACAGCTGACTTTCAGAAGTCTCTAGTAATTGCAGCCCCAGTTGAAATTATTGAGACTAAATAGCCTGAAATGTTTTAGAAAGTCAGGGCACGAGCTGCATTCTGCTACCTCCAGCCCCATAATTTTCTACTCTTTTCAATGTGTTATTGTTGAAGGTATCAGAGTTTGAAGGTGATTAAAACTCAATAGTTCATTTGGTACTTAGCATATTGTTTTCAAACATTTCCAGCAGAAGTAAATGCTTAAATCCCATTAAATTGGAGGCTAAATGCCTTAGGTTTCTTTACAAATCCTTCTGGTAGGCATCAGATATCAAACAGACAAAACAAAAAAATTAAGCTGAAGCCAGGGTATTTTTCTTTCCCTATGGGGAAAAGGGCATCTATTATGCAATGAATCTTTTGTAATGGTTTGGTGGCTTTGACAAAATCCATTTTACTTCATTGTCCTTTTATTTTACATAATATCCATAAAATGGCAAAGCAGAAGAAGTTATTGCTGATCAAAACAATTAGGATAAAGCTCTTGAGTTAGAATAATGTTACACAAAAAGTGACCTTTTTGGGCCAGAGCAACTTTCTCAGGGACTGTATTCTTCATGAAAGGGTAGGACTTGTCTTGCAGCCCTTTAAAGCAGATTTTGTCTGTTGTCTTTATATAAGAAACAAAAAATAATAAAAAAATAGTTGTAAAAAGGAGCTGGATTAGTTCTCCTCACATTGTAATTAATGCCCAGCATGTTGCAAAATAGGAGAACAAATGTTACAAGACAGGTAAAGCTTAATCCTACCATGATCATAGGGGATGCTGGAAACTCCAGTAAAATGATATTTTATGAAATTCCAACAACTGAATAATCTTTTTTGGCATTAGGCCAAGGAAGATCTGAAGCAGGATCCATTTGGGAGACCCTGTTCTCATATGGATTCCTGTGGATTTCAGAGAGGAGTTCCAGCCAGGTGCAGGTGTGTACCCAAATATACCAAGTTACAAGGAGGCTTAAAGATTTTCCGGAGTGAAGAAGAAACTAATAAACCTGTAGGTCGTAGAACTGGGTTTACCTTGTAGTGGACAAGCCTTCCATAGGTCAGTCCCT
Source organism: Promerops cafer (assembly GCA_013398275.1). Classification (NCBI taxonomy): domain Eukaryota; kingdom Metazoa; phylum Chordata; class Aves; order Passeriformes; family Nectariniidae; genus Promerops; species Promerops cafer. The sequence continues at coordinate 417,006 of VZSE01009162.1, read as the reverse complement.
GTGCTGCAGAGGGCACATTTAAGGACAACAAAGCACATGCCCCAGTTCTTACTGATTTTTACTGGAAGCCTGACTCCCATTTGCCTTTGATTGTTGGCCCTTGGTTTCCAGTGACTGTAGCTACCCCTCTTCCCTAAAATCCCTGGAGTGTCCCCTGTGGGCTGTCCTGTTCCCTGCTGTGTGACCCCATGGCCCTGGGACGGAGGTGCTGGCAGGGAGCTTTGGCTGCCTTAGTGTGCAAAACTGCAGCAGCAGAGACAGGAGATGCTGAAATTGTTACGGGAGGCCTTGCAATTGGCACGCAGTTCTGTAGGTGGGTATTTCATTGGAGAGCAGTGCTTAATTAATCCCGAGCCTCCAGAGCACACTTTCTCATCTTCCTTCCCAGCCCTCCCCTCACATAGGTGTCTCTGCTCATTAATCAAACCACTTTTCTGTTCCGGCCGTGGTTTGAACGCTAGATTTCTTGCCAGCCTGTGCTGGAGTGAAAGCCAAGGTATTTGGTGTGTGAGAGCTGCTGAGCTGCTGCACTGCAGCTCCCTCCTTCTCCCCATCCCTGAGCCCTCATTGCCTCTGATCTCATCACTCCGATTTGAACACAGGGGCCAGACTGAAAGGGCAGAGATTTGTTTGGCGTTTGGCCCCGGCAAGCTCGGGCCTGTCTGGACATGTCCACTGACCATTCAAGAAGAGGGAGTTTCTCTCTGAACACGGATTTTTCCTGCCCCTCTTCCCGGCACAAAACTCCTTGGCATGAGCTCACCCTCCAGAAACCTCAGTATTTACACAGGCTCCGTGGCTGGGATTTACCCAGGGCCCAGCTGCTGGTGCTTATCTTCAGTTTTCTGAAGTAAAAGGTCGAAATCGAGAAATACAGCAGAGCGCTTCTGCTTGTTGTGCAATCCCCCAGCTTGCTCCAAAATGGGTCTCCACTTCCAGCAGCTTGCAATGGGATAATGTGCCCTGAAGAGGGGAAGAAAAGTGTTTGGAAAGGCCATCCATGTGCAAACAGGACAACTCTTGTCCTTAGGGAATCTGGGAACGTTTTCATTGAAACACCGATCTGAGATTCTTTCCCTTAAGATCACAGGTTCTGCTCACAGAATGAGAGAGCAGTGGACAAGTTTGTAAGATACAGATGGCCCTGAAAAGCATCAAGTGCAGCTCTTCAGCACCAAAGGGCTGTGAAATTAGCAAACAGTTTTCATAATATTTCTAGAAGAAATAACAGTATCTCCTTTCTAGTCCTGTAATTTTTTTAAAAGGTTGTTCACTAATGATCACTTTAACCTTGAATATCTAAGGTTCTTTTGTTTTTCAGCTTAGGAGGGAGAACAAGAATCCTCCTTATCAGAAGTATAATTTTTAGAAGATGAAATTACATGAAAATGTACAGTTTTAACCAAAAATATTGTGAGCTTTTGTTCAGGACCCTTTAATAATGCAAATCTTCCAGACAAATAAGAAATCCTATTTTTAAGTAATAGTCTGGAAAAACCCCATCATATTTTAATTAAATTAAATCACAATGAAATGCAGAAGACTTAAATAGATTGGCTGTCTGGTGTAGCTGCTAATCTGGCCCATGTTCAGTTCACCCTGCATAATCATCATCTATTCTGTGTGTGTTTTTGCAGACCCACTACATCCCAAAATATTTTGCAGATTTAATCAAATACAACCTGAAATTCAAAGAAGAGGAGAACAGTTAAGATGTTCACACAGGAGATAAAGGTATTGATTTCAGGTACAGCTTGGAAACAGGGAAAAATCATCAGATCCATGAGGGGATTTTCTCAGAGCTGCTGTAGCACATCCAGTGACTCCTGTGAGAGCTGCAGCAATTCCAAGGGCTCCTCAGTTTGGTTCCTGAATCTGGGGTCTGTGAGTTAATGAAGAGGAGATAGAAGATGTTCCATCACCCTGCTGCAGGCCAGCAATGTTCTGTTGCCAGATTTCTTTTGTGCCTAGGATACAGGCTGTCTGAAGGAATTAGCAGTGCTGCCCTGGAAATCAGCAGGGTCTGTCTTGCCTTCATTCCAGCAAGATTCGTCGGCACCACTTTGGAGGAGTTCAGGCTGAAGACCTCCAAAGTGAGGCACCTCGCTTGTTTTGAGAATCTGGGATTTTTTCCCAGATGCTTTTCAGAGCTTTTGTGATTGCCTGACTCTTTCCATTTCTCAAATTCCACGTTTTCCCTCCTGGCCTCCTCTGACCCAGCCTTATCCTTCTTTCCTTTCTTGGTGCCTCTAACCTGCTTCTTGAACCATTTACCTGTTTTTCTGATCAAAGAATATTTCAGTCTGAGTTTGGGAAGAAATTATTTTTAGTCAGTCTGTATCAGAAACACGCGGCCCTGTGCTACCACACCACTTCACCATCATCATTCTTAGCCAGGTTTATTCAAATTTGCACACAAGCTTGTTTAAAGTAGGAAATCAGGCAGAAACAAACCTTCTGTTTCCAGCCAGACACAGTGTTCAGAAGTCCTCAGTTCAGATTTCAGCCATTTCTAATTAAGAGCTCATCAAACCTCATAAAACCCTCAAGGTTTCCAAGGATCTCTTGCTAATGGCCACACTTGGAAGAAAAGAAAAGTACTTTAAATTATTTTGCTTTCCAAGTGCACTGTGTACTTTTTTCCTCATCTTCCTTTGCTTTCTGTGACATCTGCGGACAAAATGTGTTTGGAGATGATTTGGTCAGTTAGATGAGAAATTATATATTGAGTACATTAGCATGTAAATTTGGGTTTCCAAATGCTTTGGGTCGTCAGCTCATACGGAGACACAAACACACACATGGGCTTGTGTACACTGGTTAAAACAGCATGATAAACTTTCTTAAAGAACAGCAAAAAATTTTGCTTTTGTATTTATATTATTTAGACTTCTGTTAATTTCTAAGGAAATGTTGTCCTTTTTTTTATTTAAATGGCTCAGAGTTAATTTTAAAGCCAAAAATCGAGCATAAACTCATCTGCTCACTGTATCTGAATTTCAAGATAATACACATCCTGCTCTTGCATTACATTACCCCCCATAAATCTGTCTCTAAGTCAAAACCCCTTAAAAACATAAATGCAAATACAAAAACAACGAGAGTTAAGAAAGTTAGCTTGTGACTTAAAAAGGAAGGAGAGGAAATAACAAATGCAGAGAATGAAGTATTCAATGCCATTTTTCGTTGTTTCTCCCAAAAATTTAAAAAAAAAAAAAAAAAAAAGTTGATTGTGGCTGTGTACTAATGCATTAAGTTTTAACAAGGGGGTCATCTGAAATAGCGAAAGACTATGCTGGCTAAAATTTGGGTAATTTAGATGTTCTGCAATTCAGCAGGACCTGATGAAATCGACCCTGGAGTACTTCAGGCTCTAGCTGCAACAATCCCAGAGTGATTAGAGATTATCTTTCAGAGTTCAAGATGACCAAGGTAGAGCCAGAGGCCCAGAGAAGGGTAATCACAAGGTCTATTTTTAAATAGGGGGAAAATGAGAACCAGGGGAATTATGGAACAGTAAAACTGACTTCAATACCCAAAAAGTTTCTAGAATTAGCTGTTACAAGCACTCAGAGAATTAGAAGTTAATAAGAAACAGCAAATACAGATTTGTCAAGAGCAGATCATGTCAAACCAGTACAATTTCTGTGCAGGGGAGATGAACTGGTAAATAAAAACCAAGAGGTGGATGTGATGTTTGTTGGTATTTTAGTAAGAGTCTGAATTCATGGCATCCTCATAGTCTAAGTAGAGTTACATACTCTGTTTCAAACTGAGAGCATAACCAGGTGTAAATCAAGGCTCAAAAAGTAGCTGTAGATTGCTTCCTGTCAAGGTGGGAGGGCACAACAAAGGGGATCCCTCAGGGGTCTGCCCTGGGCTGGGAAGAGCCCAGGGTTTTAGTGGCTGTCTTGTGTGGCATTACAAAGTGCACATTAATAAAACTACCTGAGGTCATGCTGGGTGGCATTTCAGCGTTTTGGAAAAGAGAAGCAGAGCTGTGAATAATTTTTATACCTGGTTATATGAGATTTGCAACCTGAAATGGGATAAGACCAAATCGTAGTAGTTAGTGAAATAAATGCAAGTGCAGAATAGAATGCAAACCAGAAAATACTTTGCAAGAGAAGCAGTGTTTAACAATGAAGACAGTGCAGAGTGATGAAAAATGCTAAACTGAATATAGTATCATAAAACTGCTTCAGAAATGTCAATTAATGCAACAGAGAGTTTGAGTGGGACTCGTGGGTAAAAGAAAAGGGGTAAATTTTACTTTTCAGGCAACCTTCATACAGCCTTGGCTACGCTCTCCTTTGGTTGTGCAGTGCAAGGAAAATCTTGACAAATTGGAGAGGAACTAAAGGAGAGCCATAGGAATGATAAGAGGTTTGGAAAACGCAACCAATGAGGAAAGATTGAAGGAATTGGATTTGTTTAGTCTAGAGAAGGGAAGACTGACAGGATGTGAGAACATTCCTCCAATATGTAAAACAGTGCTAGAAAGAGAATGGTGATGAATTGTTCTTCAGAGCAGCAATGAGGAGAGAATTCACATAATTTTCAGCAGAAAGGATTTAGTTCAGATATTAGAAAAAGCACCCCAGCTTCAAGGCCGTTTCAGCACTAAAATAAGCTGTGTGAGAAGGTTACTGGAGCTGCTTCCTTAGAGGTCTTTAAAAAAAAGTTACTCATCTGTCAGGGATGGCCTGGGAGGATTTTGTGTTGCCCTCTGTATGAGGGAACAGGCTGCAGCTTTGGCTATCTGCTGGCTCATATATCTTAGTTTGTAAATGCATTTAAAGACCAGGCTGAATATAGTATTAGTAACTGACAGCTAGCTGGAGGGTTGATTGTTTGTCCACTCTGCTTTCCAGGGACATGATAGTGTACTTGCAGCTGAGTTCATACACTCATGAAAGGTTTTATTCAACCAGCATCTGTGCAAGGGGAATTCTACACTTCTCACAGCAGGTGAGGAACAAGGCAGAGTAAGTGGTTTCATCAAGGTTAATCTGTATTATATCATCTCACTGGTTTGCGTAACCCAGCCACGTGCCTTTTGATCTGAATATCCTCAGGTTTGTGACAAGAGCTCTGCTCTTCATCTCTGGTTATTTGGACAGTAGATAATTGGGAATAGTTGTTCCCTATGTTCATAGTCTTCCTTGGCAGTTGTAGTTTCTGTATGCTTCTCTACCTTTGTTTTACTTCTTCATGTTGCTGTGATTGGTAATTAACATGCTTATGTTTTTAAATAGCTTAATTTGTTATTTAAAGTTGACTGTGAGATAACTGTGGAGAGTGGAAGGGGTGCAGTGATATATGAACAGAGAGCTACAACTTCCTGAGATGGATGAACAGCTCATTGCTGAAAGGAGGATAATTTAGGATGTAGTTGTGGTTTAGAAATGTAGAACTGTGATTAGAATATATATGTTATGGGATGAGGTTTGTTGTTCATGCCCCAGAAGTCTAAAACAGGCACAAAGATAACATGAGCAGTTGTTGCACATGGTTTTGAGTCAAACCATGGGAGCAGCCTCTAGAAAGGTCAGATACCTAAAACCATTGGCATTTGAAATTCCACGATGCTGTTGAGAAACCAAACAAGAAAACACATTTGTGACCTTTCAACATGACATGTTTCTGTGGTGTTTCCTCAGGTCTGTGCTGCTGTGGTGGGGAGGATCTCCAGGTGAGGTGGAACTGAGCAGGGCTGGCAGGCTGGCGCTGTTATCCCACTCCAAACTGCCTTTCCCCAGGGATCTCGTGGCCTCTGTGAAGCAGAACCTGTGCATTTACAGGAAGCTGAGACACAGTGAGGCTTCAGTCCCCACGAAATGCCTGTGGTTGTGTTGGCACAGCACTGGCAGGGTGCTGGATACCTGGATGTTGGAGTTAAATTTTTTTGTTAAGAGATCACCCTAAGGACAGTTTGGGAGAAGCAGCAGAGGCTTGCAGCTCCTCTGCCTTCACAGCACCCTGTCTGCCCTCCGTGGTGCTCTTTGTGAGTCTGAGCAGCAGGAAGCATTTGTCCAAGGATCAAGAGCCGAGCGCTCAGCCCTGATGTTGTGTTCAGCCCTGGCATTGCTGGTTTTGTGCCTGGGGAGCTGGGGTGCAGCGTTTGGTAGCCTGATGGTGCCTTGGAGGGAGGTGGTGTAGCACTTCTGGCTGCCCCAGCACGGCCCTCACTAGGGCTGGACCAGCACGGTCCGGGCAGGACCTTTTCCAGCTGTGCTGACCAGTTCCCAAATTCCAGCTTTAAACCTGGGACCAGCGATATCCAGAAGGCTGCTAGTTTGGAGGGGGCAGCAGTGAGTGATGTGTTTTGCTGCACAGCTGCATCATCCCAGAATAAACTACCCCAACTAGAGACAGGGACTGCGGACAGAGGAGATTTCTGGATCCCTGGATTGGTGCTCCCAAGCTGCAAGACTCTCTAAAATAATCCCACCTTCAAGCTTTGCCTGGGGAACACAAGAGGTTAAAAGCCAAAGCTGTGTGTTACTTTCCTGCGGTGATTTACTGCTTTTCGGATAAAGATAACAGGCGAGATGTTCCCCCTCCCCACATACACCTTCTTCTTTTTTTTCATTCCTCCCTGCTGATCCCTCCTTCTCACCCTGCTGCTGCACACATCACTTCTGCTGCACTACACATTGTAAGTGGGGGAGATTTCTTGAACCAGGGGCCTCCTGCTTAATGCACTGAGGATTCAGCCAGGCCAAAAACGCCTGTAGCATATGGGGAAGGGAAGGGCCAGCAGTGAGCAAGCTTGGACAGATGTGCTAGAGAGGGAGCGTGGTGCTGGTGGGGGTGGAGAGAGCTCTGCCCCCCTCCCAGCCAGTTCAGGGGGTGGCCAATCGGGAGAAATGGGCCCTTTTTAGGACCCCAACAGTTAGGGAGAGCCCCTGAGGCATTTTTGGCCGGGAGGTTGTGTGCACACACACACTCACACACGGAACAGTTCAGCAGCAGTCCAATCCCCAGTGACATGGAGCTTTTTCTTAATTCAGAGCATATTTCAGGCTTCAGTTTAAAGGGAGGGGGGGAAGCAACACCAAAAACCAACCCATAAACCATAAAGAATCTATTGAAACAATTGTGAAGGGAAAAAATAGAATGTGGCTGCAGCCAAGGTTGTTAGGGAGGAGATGTATGAAAGAGATGAAAAATAAAAGGAACAATTACCATGTTCCTCACTGGCTTCAGATCAGCCTGGCAAAGTAGGGACCAGGGAAGGCACTTTCCAAAAACCAGTGAGGTGGAGGTGTCTCCCCCAGCAACATCACTGCTCTCAGGTGAGCTCCTGGTTGAACAGGGCTTTTTGGTGGATGTGCCTCTGCTCATTCACTCTCACTCACACGACAGCATCTCCTGTGCTCCTCAGGGCTGGTTTACAAGCAGAAAGTTAAAGCTGGTGAGCAGTAATTTATCCTCTTGTTTGTTTGTGCACACTGAGCACCTTTATTTGGGGATCTCAAAGCACATTGGGAGCAAAAATCTCCCAAGATTTCCAGTGAAGGGAGGCCATCAGATGAGACTGCACAAAAACATCCTACTCAGAGTGTTCAGGTGATTTTTAAAGGGTGCCTGGCAGGACTGGGAAGGGCACCTCCAAAACCCCAACCCTCCTTCATAGAATGTCTCTACAATGGGATTTTTTCTGACACCAATTTGTTTGTTTGTTTGTTTGCAATTAGGAATAAATGCCTGGACATCAGCATCCTTATACAAAGAGCAATTGAGTCAGTCCCTGCCCCAAATATCTTCCAGTCTTCACTCTCAGGGATAATTTTCCTCTAAAGGCAATTTAGATGCACAAGACTCTTAGCACAGCTTGTTCATTATTGCCAAGGACCTGCAGTGCAGGATGCGTCTCCTCAGTTAACATCTGTTTTTTTGACCAAATTGCCTTAGTTGCTGCATGGGCCCACAGCTGATATAAAATGCTGAGAAATTATGACTATTTTTGTTGTTTGGGTGTTTTGATTTTATTTATTTATATATTTTCCTAAACCTGCAGTTCATTTTGGCATACCAAGCTGGATTTACTCGCAGTTGTACCCAGGCAATTATGATGTTTAAAAAATTACTCCCATCTTACCCCAGTGCAGGGAGGTGAAAAGCAGGGGAGGGGTGTGTGTGGGTCTCCTGAGGGGGCTCTTGGCATCAGACCAACAGGAGCAATCGGCATTTGGAGGGAAAAGATGCATGTGCACATTAGGAGGCAACATCTGGTCCGAGGGCCACATGTTCCTGCCACAGAAGAGAAATGCTGCCTCTGCACTGTCCTCCTGCATGTGGGGTTGGGTCTCTGTGTGCAAAGAGGGGTCTCAGGGGGGGTTTAGGTACCCTGATCCAGATTTTAGTTGTCATTCTCTGTCAAATAAGTCAAGAAGAAAGAATGCAGGCAAATAAAATGCAGTTTGGGCAGGGAACTGGGCACCTGAGATTTTTCTGTCCCCATGTTTTAAACATTCCTTATGCACTTGAAGCTTAAGGGACTCTTTGACTGCTCCCTGGGCTCTGATTCCAATTCAAATCAGTGAGAAATCAATAGGGGTGAGATGCCTGGAAATTGCTCTCCTCCTGAGGGCTTGAAGTGGCTCGTGTGCCATTGACAATGCAGAAGCACTTTGTCACCCAGCATTAACTGTCCCATCAGCCCTACAGCTCTGTTCCAAGGAGCTCCTGGTATGGTTGTTTCCTACCACATTTCACTGCTTTGCTGTTCTAGGTCTCTTTCTAGTCCTGACCAGGGTTGTCCAAGGCAGACAGGAAGACTTTGAACTAAAAGCAGTAGCAGTAATTTCCTTTACTTTAATGGCAGCCTTTGGGGGATCTAACATGGGTTGTTTCGTCTGCAGTTAAACTTTGGATCTCATGGCCCTGATTTAGGGATCTAGACTCAGCTTTGAGTCGCTTAAGGCAATAAAAGGCCTGGAAGACTAATTGTTGAGATTAAAAGGACACAATGTGGCTTGCTGCCTTTTCCAGGGGATGCAAGACATGCAACCTCAAACCAAAACATCATTTATTGTCAGAGTCTCTCTCTAGTGAATTCAGAAAGCTTGAAGGCAAGACAGAAAGACAGCAAAGTGCAAGAACAGGGGATCTCTTTTCCTTACCCCTTATTTGATACTGTAGAAAGAGTTGTTAATTTTTATACTCTGCATTTCCTCACACCTTTGGGCATATTATGCTGCTTTGTGTAGCTCCCTCTGGACCAAATCTGAATTACCTGCCAGACCTCCTCAGTTTAGATTTAACTCTGTGTTGTGTTTGTAGCATTAAGCTGAACTCTAACTTTTGTTTTTCTTCAGCCCTACCTATTAAGCATTAATAATAAGCCTACTGTTAAGCATTGAGACAGTCTGCCCAGGGAGGTTTGGAGTGCCCATCCCTGAAGGTGTCCAAGGAAGGCCTGGACATGGCACTGAGTGCTCTGGGCTGGTGACAAGGTGGGGATCAGGCACAGGTTGGACTCAATGGTCTGGGAGGTCTTTTCCAGCCTCAGTGATTCTGGGATTCTATGACTTCACCCGTGCACAGAAGTCCAGACCAGAAGGTGAGCAGTGCTGGCTCCTCCTGGGCCGTGGTGCTGGGTGGGAAGGTTGGATGTGCACTGCAGGTGGAGGGGAGGCAACACAGTGGGGAGAAACACATGGCAAGATGCCAACATCTTCTAGTCCTGTGCCATGAGCAGTCCCGCCATCCTCCCACCACCTGGCCGTGGTAGAGACCTGCTGGGAAGGAACTGGTGCTTCTCGAGCATCATAATCCATGCCTTGAGCTCCAGACTCCCATCTCCTTTGGCAGGAGAAGAGCCGAGCCCGTGGCGCTGCCGGCCCAGCACTGCGGTCATGCTGCTCTTTACAAGAGTATCTCCATTTTCTTGGCCAAATACACATGTGGGTAACTCCATACTTCCTTGCTAAATTCCTCTTGGAGTTTTGTTTCAATTTGTGTCTGCTCCTTGTGTGATATAAAATTTTACTTAGTCTTAAATAGCACTTGCTGAAAATCCATTTTTTTCCTCACTGTTGTAAAAGCCTGAGTTTGGAAAGTGGGAGGTTTTGGGAAGGTGTTGCAGAATATTTCCTTGTTCCCAATGTGTTTAATTTTCATCCACTGTCAGGGAAGGGGTTGGGGAGCAGACTAAATGGGCCACGTGGAGATTAGAAAATGCAAAAGGAATTAAAAAGCCACTCCTTTTCCAAGTTAAGGGGTGAATTTGGGTAGCCATGTATCTGGATATACTGGTGAAATCAAAGAGCTGTAAGTTCAAGCGAGTGTTTACAGCTCCCAAATTCAGTTAATTTATGACATGTTTAATATGTTTTCACAAATGTTTGTTGTACTCATGTAGTGACGATGCTGTATTTGGTCAGTAAAATTCCATCCTGCCTGCAGTACGCAAAGACCTGAATGTCACAAGGATGTTCTGTGTCTGAGGAAAAATATTCACTTTCATTTTAAACAGTCCAAATTCTTCTGCTTTTTTTTTTTTTTTTTAGTAGAATCTTAAACCTGTCACTGAAACCACCAACAGGACTTTCCAATTCTCACTAACATTATGGGATATTTCTGGTGTTTCTGGTTTGCATTCTTACTCTTTGCCTTTTTTCCCTTTTTTTTTTTTTCCCCCCCCTTTCACCCTCTTTCTTCAGCATAACAAGATTGGAGATTAGTGCTGGCTTGAGGCCATGGCTGCATCTATGAGGCCATTTAAAGTTATTGCTCTCTAGTCCCCCTGGGCCAGTAGGAAGTTCAGCTGCAATCACAGAGAAAGAAACCACCCCAAAATTCTACAAATAATAATTTAAAAAGAAAGAAAACACATAAGAATATGGAATTGCTTTTATGCATTTCAAGTTTGGGATGAAAAGACTTGTGAAAACAGGTAGAAATACTGAAAAGCAGCTTTTTGTGCTGAGGTGAATGGGATTGCTCTGGAGAGATTTGTGGTCAGAGCCAGAAGGGAAAGTCTGTTTTGTTTGGTCTGAGTTTAGGCTTCTGGTCTTGGACTCTTACCTAGGCAGAATCAGGATCTGTCCCCACTGAAGCTGGTGGGGTTCAGCTCCTGTGCAGTTGGAGTGAGGGAAAGCTCTGAGCATCCCAGCAGGTGGGGAAGGATTTGCAGCTTCATTCCCATTCTAGCTCTGAATTTTACAAATCATCTTATGCAGGAGCCTGGTCTGAAACAAGACTTTTAATGCAGCAGCATGGCCTCGGCTGGGATTTGGGAAGGTGGATGTAGGATAGGTTCATATGGGTTAGAATTTTAGTGAAAGCCCTTGTCTTCTTAGAAAATATTCTCTTGTACATGGAAGGCTTTTTGCCTCTGCTAACAGAGGCTGAAGGTGAAGAAATAACAGCATAAATAACATTTTTCATGTACAAGTTGGTGGCTTTTCATACCCTTTGTGCATACCTCTCAAAGCATGTGGCATGATCTAGTTGGTACAAAAAACCACACCCTGGCTTATATGAGTGACAAACTCTCACCCTCTTTTTCTTGTTTTTTTCCTGAAGTTGAGTGAGCTGGTCCCGTGAAATCTGTCCACACAAACTTTCTTTTCACTTTTGTACAGCAGAAGCTGCTGAGCAATATTTGGACTAGTTCCTCTTGGGATACAAAGGAGAATTTTTTGTCTTTACAGACAGACATTTTCTAGGTGGGAATGAAAGGAAACCTCAAGCACATTCACTTTTCAGTGAAATGCTGAAGAGATTTTTGGATACTATGAGTGAAGAGGGAGAGATTTTTTTTTTTAATGGATTTAAACCTTCTCCAAGCACCAAATGTACAAGTTATGGCCCAGATCCATGAAACAGGTTGTGTGGAATGCAAATGATGAAAGTTTTAAAGAAATGAGCCACTAGAATACTTTGGGTCCTCCTGATTCTTTCCTTGTAGTAGCTCTGGTTTTCTATTCCTTTAAAAATTTCAACTTTCCATTCAATTCTGAAATGATTAAACCCAGTCATTGATGGAGCTACCGGAGGATCTATGTGACACTGCCTGTCCAAAAGGCTCCACAGCTGAAAAGCAGATCAGGACAGTATGTGGTGATTTGGTATTATTTTGCTGTTATTTACTTCACAGAACCCCCACAGACTTTACCTTGATGGCGGTCTCATTCTTGATGCTGTGCACCTGAAGTTGATGTTCCTCCTTGCCCCCCAAACTTACAGTCAGTACAGGTAAGGCAAATTTATTACATGTCCTTGGTTAATAGAAAATTCCGACTGTTCTGCTTTAAGGCCGTTTATCCTACAGCTCAAACCATTGCCACATCCTACAGCTCGGTTTGGTGCCATATCCATTTCTCAGAGTATTTTAAATGAATACAGGTCCTTCCCTTCACTGAATAGATACATTAATGTAATTTTTAACATTTAGGAGAATTCCTTGAATTTCCACCTTTGGGTTTCCCATTTCTTCTGTGGTCATTCCCTTGGCAGATCCTGCATAAGAAACTCTCTGCTTCCCTGTTTTTCATGAAGGGTTAAAGCACAAACAGCGGCGTTATGTCCTAGGGTGCCAAACTTTTTCTTCTGCTCCGTCTCCTTTTGATTTAAAAGCTTTGTTTATCTCTCTGAAAAGTCACTGGCAGGCCATAAAGAGATATATTGCCTTGGTGCAGACAGCACAGACTCCGCTCCTGGGAAAGCAATGGGCTGTGAAGTTGAGTGTGTGTGTGTGTGTGTGGGCCCTCATAATTCAGGAAGGGTTCTCTTTTGGGGAGCTCCCAGTGGACACTGCCTGCAGCCGCCTGTGGCTCCTTGCAGGAGAAGCATGCATGTATCCAGGAGGCTTGGTCAGGCTCAGTGCTTTTGATGTCCTCATAAAGCCATCACTCCAGAGCTTGGAATCACAGAGCTATTGAACTCGGTCATAATAGAGTGGGTAAAGTGCTCCCAGTAGTTTTGATTTTATTATATTTTTATTTTTTGATAGACAAAATAATGTCATGTCAGATCCCAGCTTGCTCGGGCACTGCCTGTCATTGTATTGTGAGATACAACATCAGAATTATTGCTTGGTTTCTAAGTTGCTGCCAGGGGTTGAACATCCAAGTGAACATTCCTTGATAGGAGCTGTATTTTGTTGAGTGTTTGCAAGCTCTATATCCCCCTGCACATCCCATGGCTGCTCCCAGGAGTGCAGGGAGCAGTGCTTCTGGCTGGGATGAAAGGTAGGGTGTTCTAGTGGAATAGGGGAATTATTTCTGGCTGGCATTTAGACTGCAGAAACTGCTGATTTAGCTGAGCTGAGGGTGATTGGGTTTAATCTGCAATGGAATTGACTTGTAATGTCCTTTTTACTTATCACCAGAGGAGGAATCTACTGAAAAAGAGGGCAGAGCACCAAACTCAGCTGAACCACTGCCAGCAGAAAGCTTATTGATTCCCTGCAGGAGGAGAGAGGAAGCTGCCTCTTTCATAGAATCACAGAATGGTTTGAGTTGGAAGGGATCTTAAAGCTCATCTCATCCCACCCCTGCCATGGGCAGGAACACTGTCCCCTGTCCCAGGCTGCTCCAAGCCCTGTCCAGCCTGGCCTTGGGCACTGCCAGGGATCCAGGGGCAGCCACAGCTGCTCTGGGCAACCCCTTTGAACAGCAAGTCATGCTTTATGGGAATCCCTGACCTGGAATCACAGATTTCCAGAGATCTGAGTCCAAACTTTGAGAAGCTGGGAAGCAGCAGAACCCTCTTTTGGAGAATTTTCTCGCTTGGAAGATTGGCACGAGGACAGCAGATCATTGCAATCTGCTCCTCTCAGTGCATTAAGTGACACACAGCCTAGAGCAGGCCCCTGAAAATTAATGCTTTCCACAGACTCAGTTTATTTTGGGAAACTATCAACATGAACATGGGCCCTCAGCCTGCCACCTCCTCATCCCTGGCAGGCCATACCCACCCTGTTTTTCCTTGTGGCTGGCCCAGAGGGGATCCAGAGCCCTGTGTCCTGTGCAGGGCTGGGTGGCTGCACTGAAAAGGCTGTTAACTACAGCCTCTGTGTGAGCTCCTTTGCCTGGGGAGAATTCACTGGTACCTTTTTACAGTGAGGATAAATCTGAGAATGGCCTGAAAATCTGCAGGAAATTACTTTTCAAGTGACCGATGATATGACCTCTGATTTCCTAATGATCTAGAAAGAGTTCAAGCCCAAGTGCTTGTATATGCTGAATGCCAAATTTATATATACAAAGCATCATAATTACTGTCATGGAGATTTACAGTGCTTTACAAATCATTAATAACCATAATAATAATATTTACCATAACTCTTTCTGGCAGATTAATTGCAATTCTCTTTGACCATTCTCAAACTACTCTTCTCACAACATCTTTCCCATTGGCATGAGAATGAAGTACACAAAACTTAATTTATTGACATTAAGGGTGGCTTTATTTCTATGTGTTTATTTGAGACAAAAGGAGATACTTGCTATTGAAGGGAAAGCATAAGCATTAATGAATCAGCAGATCTTTAAAGACAGTGCTGTGTATTGCTCCTCTTCAATCTGGCATTAGCAGGTGATGTGTTGGTGACAGGCAGGTGGGATTCTTGCTGCTCAGTTAAGGTACCATTTTCAAAATTAAGTGTATAAAAGAAAGACGTAGCCATTTGCATGGGAATCCTTTAGGTCCTTCACATCTGTTTTAGGAGGGGAAACATCCACAGATGAAAAATGTCAAGTTTAGTCTACACTGACTGTTGTTTGGCTGATGAGCTGAGGTGATAGAAATTTCTCATTCTTCTAAATACCATCAAAATTATGAGATCTGGAGAAAAGAAAAAAGTAGGAAAATATTTTCCCATTTTTTCTGCTTTCCTACTCAGTGTACAAAATTTGTGAGCAGTGTCAGATGGGATAGAAAATGTTGGCATGCAATGGCATTTTTTAGCTTTAACTTTTGTAAGCTGTTGTAATTTCTTATATTTCCTTGTATTTTTATAAGATAACAGTCTTTATAAGCTATGTTATTGCAGCAGTTTTAAGCATTTTCCTTCCCTTTTTCAACAGCCTGTACTATTCCTGCCAGTGCCATGGGTTTCTCTTTAAGGAATTGTTCTGTCTAGGTCTGATTTTATCCAGTACTAGAAATATGGGGTTACTAGACCTTTCTTCCATGGCAGATTCATAGAAACACAGAATCCCAGAGTGGTTTGGGTTGAAAGGGACATTAAAGCTTGTCTCATTCCCCTCTCTGCCATGGGCAGGGACACTTTCCACTATCCCAGGTTGCTCCAAGCCCCAGTGTCCAGCCTGGCCTTGGGCACTGCCAGGGATCCAGGGGCAGCCCCAGCTGCTCTGGGCACCCTGTGCCAGGGCCTCACCATCCTCACAGGGAATATTCTTTTCCTATTACCTAATCTAAACGTACTCTTTTTGATTAATTCATTAATTTGAAATGGCAGTTAAAGTAGTGTTTATGCTTTTTGACATTGTTCTGTTGTCTATTAAAAAAAAAAGGTCAGGCAATATTAACATTTTGTATCTTATTTTCATGCTTCTCTTTGTTTACTCCTCCAAAGCACATTTTGGGTATAAAATGACCATTCCATTTATTGTGTTGGCATGACTGGGGGGTAGAAGAAATGATCTGCTGTTGTTCATAAGAATAGCACCCACTGAGTGATGGTTTAAAAAAGCCTGGCTCCAAGACACACCAACCACTCACATCTTGGTTGAACTCATCGTGAGCTGGGAGCACCATGTGTGAGTCAAAGTCACAAAAACACGTAACCTCATGTCGAAATCCTGCTTCAAATGTATTATACAATAATTGAATAATTTGTCAGACCAACACAACCTTTAACTGCATCCAGTGTTGCGGCATCAGACTCCCCACTGAGATACAACAACCTGGATATTAAGAAAACTTCCACAGGATGACAGGCAGAAACCTCAAACACCCCCAGCCTCGGCTCTGTCTCATCAGGCTTTCATCTCTGGGAGACAATTACGAAAGCTCTTGTGTTATAATATAAAACACTGAACTATTAGTGCCTGCTGACATGGAGAAAAATGGTAATAGTATTTTTCTCCCACCTGCCTGTCCTTCAATTTAATTTTATAGCGGTTGTCTCATAATTTTTTGAAGTTTCCAAAAAAAGACTTAATGAACCTTTTCTAAAAGAAAGTGCCAAGCAAGCTAAATGGAGAAACTGCTGCCAATTCTGCCTTTTTAATACTTTTAAAACAAATACAGATTTAGAGGCACGCTCATAGCAAAGCTCTGTGCCAAAGGCCATCGGAACTGAAGACATATTTTAGAATATATACATATAAAGTGGGTCTGATGAGTCACATACTTTGTTGCTTGGAGACAGAATACATTTACACGATGTTCTTTAATCTATTTCTAATTTATATGATGTTCCTTGGTCTAATGGGTTTGTTCCCTGTGCTGAGTGTCCAGCAATAGACTCCAAACAAGGACCGGTCTATGTTTATTCATATATTCTCTGTTACGTCCTTCGTAATTCCAGAGGGATAATTACCCATGAATGTATTCTCCTTTCTCAAGTAAATTAAAGGGTTTCCCATGCAGGGCATCCTCCTGGAACCACAAGGAGTTTTCTGAGGGTCTGTGACGGTTCAGGTACAAGGAGACTCCCAGCTTAGCTGTAACCTTTGAGGTCCTTCCTATTTTCATACTGACACCTATGTCATCACTCCCATTACAGAAAAATTCCTCTAATCTGAAAAACCCTGCTGGTGGAAAACCTGCCCTCATCCCATGAAAAGCAAGAGGTACCATGGGGATGTTTTTGTTGTCAGTGAATCATATCTGGTAGGAGTTGTTTCTTCTCCTTCTGCCACAGCTCCGGCCCCCTCCGAACCTCCCAGCCAATTGCTTTGGCTGCAGAAGCTCTTGGAAGCCCAGAGTACAGTAATTGCTTCATTGTGTTGCTTTAAGAGGAAAGGAAAATAGTTATTACTGTGAGCAAGTGCTTCTGGTTTTTTTCCCCTATTGCAGTTGTGTGTTTTGGTTACGAAACGTACCCTACTCTGAAACTGAGTAGAAAAGTTTGAGACTTTCTCTTGTTGAGGTGGAAGGTTGAGAATGGGCATCTGATTATAATGCAGCCGCTGGTAATGACAGAAAGCATTGGCTTGCAGAAATGCTCTTCATTTATAAAATGGGAGAGAAACTATTGCTGATTATTTTTTGTCCTGATTTGTTTATGGAAGGTAACAAAAAGCAGCACAGTTGTGTTCCTGAAAAGTGTGCCGAGACTTGATGCTGATGTACTTCCATCACATCTTCAGTTACAGAAAACTTAATAGAGATTTGACTTTTCAAATGACTGTACTTACTTGTTTACCTATCTGGTTATGGGTGTAAATATGGAATTTATGGTTGGCCAGTGGCTGAGATAAAGCTCCCCTAAATTCTTGGTGCTGCCTGTGAAGAAGCTGTTTTTCCATAAGACTGTTCTGAGAAAAACTAACAGACAAAAGCCCAGCTCCAGTAAACTGAGATATCCCATTATTAGAGATATCTAGAAATTTATGACTGGAAAAGGTATTAGGTCGTGACCCGATGGTCTCCTGCTACTGAGGCTCCAACAGTGATTAGGAAGAAGTGATTTCATCTTCATGGGAAGGCTGCTGCCCTCATCCCTGTTTTATTTCTCATTGAGAAGCTGAACATGGTATTAAGGACTAAGAGGAAAAAATGCCTCCCCACACATCCACATGGAGTATTATCACTGCCAGCTCCTCTCTTCAAAGACCCCTGACTGAAGCTCTGTGTGACTAAGTCCACTTAATTCCCCCTTTAAGAGAAAAAAGTAGAGTTCAGAAGTTCAAGGAGCTCTCCTGAAAACCACACGCTTGTGGTTGTCTGGACTGCAGGCGGAAGAGTTCGGCTGAATCGCTCGGTGTTTGGGACGTGGTCACACTCATGTGACGTCTTCATTCCAGGCGAGGAATGGCCAAAAAGGTGGAAAGTGTCACACACTGCTGGTGGGACCTGAGCAGTCTTGGAAACGTTGCCTTAGATGTCACCTTGGGAGCTGTTTGAGATGAAGTATCTGGAAGCCTCATCCCAAGTTCTGGGAACATTTAGCATAAGATTGTACATTCACGGCCTTGACAGGCTCGTATATAACCCTGAATAGCAGCTCCATTTCCTCCCAACTTGTGGAACTGTTAATAGTAGTAGTCTCCTGTAAAGCTTAAAGTACATAGAGCATTTAAAGCTTGTAACATTTATAGATCGGTACAGCAGCAGGAGAATCAAGCTAATGAAAGGATTGGGTGGGTGCCCTGAATTAATATGACCATAATCTAATTCATTTTAACTTCTTTCTGCTGCATATTAAACCTTCCTCTCTCCTCCAGCAGCACAATTAGGGCCCAATTCACAGGCTCGTGGCAGATAATGGGAGGGCTCCTGCACAGTGGGGCTGAGAGGGTTTGAACAGCAGACCCTGGGCAAGGGCAGAGGGGTGGTGGTAGGGGTGGCAGAGGCACTCTGTGAAAGATAGCAGGACATCAAGGAAAGAGGGACTCGAAGTCTGAGGAGTCAATAGGAGAATCAGAGCCAGGAGGTAAAGATAAAATGCTGGGTTTTGAAAGGGATGCACTGCTATCATTTGAATTAGAGATTTTATTTTTTTTCCTTTAAAATGTCCATACTATAGAGCCTACCTGCACTCTGATATAGGCTGCTCCTTTCCATATGACATTTTACCCTCCCTTGGCTGCCCTTGCTCTTCCCTGGAGAAGTTGTGTTTGGAGAATACGTCTTGTAGTTTTTAAGTGCAGTGAAACGCATTTGACTGTGCTGTCTCCTTTTGTTCTTTGTTTCATCTCCATCTCCCATCCGTTTTGTTTTGTTTCAGCCCAAAAGGAAGGGTTATTGCATGCTCTGTAGCTCATCCCTGGGAAGCTCAGAGGGTGGGGAGGGAGCTGAGGATCTGCAAGTAGTCAGGTGGAGATGCTGGAGGGGAGAGCAGGATTTGGAGAGCGAGCAACACATTGTGGATTGTTCTGACAGAGTTTGTTGAACTGTGTAACTGGATCACTGAGGCCAAGAAAATATTACAACACATGTCAGTGTAACAGCCAGTTCATACTTCTGACCTTTTCATTTGCTTCTCAGAAGAGAAGTGTGACACTGGTTTCTATGTACGTGCTCTGACAGCCTTTCTTGTCTACTGGAGAGTTATGGAAAATAATATAATAACGTAATAAAGGACTATCAAATCCTTTTCCTTAAACCTGAACCCATGCATTCCATGCTAGGGTTTCAGAAGCTTCTGTATGTTCACCAGTTAAGGGATGGGCCTGTTCTAAGATGTGGAAAATTCAGTGAAAAACAAGGCGTTAAAGAAGGTAATAGCTGGACACGATTGAATGGGGAGCACTGTTCTTCACGGGCCTGTCCTGAACCCATGCACCAGCACAGTTTGAAGACTGGTGTTGTGCTTGGAGTAAACCTAAAACCAAAGCTGAAGCCACTTGCACTCATTAAAGAACTCATGGCTGCTTTCACTGTGCTGGATGAGCAAACCTTGCCCTGGTCAGACACATATTCAAGTGAGTGTCTCCTATGTGTTGATGGCAGCTATTTATAACACCTTATTTAGGAGGCTTTCTCCATTGAGTCTATGAAGGGAGAGTACATCTAAATTAAGCTTCTTTTCTTACTTCCCTCCGGGAAGTTTGTTTTTTTTTGATCACTAAGTGTACCAGAGTCTCACAATGGAGGCTAAGGTAGGTATCTAAATGTAAGTGGTGTTTACATCCAGGTCTCTAAATGCGTCCTGCATCCTCATTCAGATAAGATACATCTTGTCCCTTCCTCCTCAATTGCTGTGTCTTGTTAAAGTGTTTCCAAGGTGGCTGCACATCAATCCTGATTCTGTGTGCCTCTGTGCATACCTGGATGTGCATGGGGGTGATAAAATTTGTTTTATCTGAAGGAGCAGGAAAATACTGCCTTAAATAGAGAAATGCTTGCAGGGATTTGTGTGTATAAGAGGTGAAGAAATAGCTGCAGTTGAGAAAAAATGTGTATTCCCTCCAGGTAATACAAGGAACAACCAGTACCTGTGGATTTAGGGCTGAATTAAAGTTTAGGTGGATGAATGCAGTTGTGCTGCTCAGAGCTCCTGCTTCCATCAAGCCAAGATCTGGATGATGGGCTCTGCAGGGACACAGGTGTTTCCCTGCAAACAAGGACACTACAGACATACAGCTCACAGAATCACAAAATCATTTAGGTTGAAAAAAAATTTCAAGATCAAATCCAACCTCTCTCTGCAGCTTCTCCATTTCCAGGCTCCACCTGCTCCATCCTAGATCCCACTGTGAGGTGCCCATGTCAGATTATGCCATCATCTCCTGAGGGTTCTGTGTGCTGCCTCAGGGGCTGGAGCTGCTCTCAGCCAGCCTGCAGAGCAGAGGTGCTCCCATGCATGTCTGCCTGCTCCATCTGGTTGGAAGGGACGTGGTTTACGATGCCAGCAGTGCATCCCACAGTTAACATCTGCTTTGTCAGCGCGTGGTGTAGTCCTCCAGATAATGCGGAGACCTCACGTGGTGCCTGCAGGGGAAAGGAAACCACAGTGCTGAAAAGGGCAGTGTCAGGATTCATGGAAGAGTCCCCACAAAAACTCAATGTGGTGTGGTGAAATACACCCGTACTGGGCTGAAACCTGCTCATATTCCTTGTGGAAGAGCCATTTCAGAGGATTTCAGAGTCTCCCCTTAAACAAAATATCTGCAGGCAAAGCTGATGAGATCCCATCCCTGAGGAGCACCTGCTGGGCCAGGCTTGTGCTCTCCAAACCACTTTAGGATGAATGGCAGAGCAAAGCTGGGCAGCCTGTAAATACAATTATTTGTTTATTTACACAGAAACTCCCTCCTGTTCCTTGCAGGGCCCTGAAGCCAGAGCTTCACTGGGGTCTGTGTGTGCTGGTTGGGGCAGGAAGCATGGGGGCACCTTACCTGGTTGAAATACAGCTCCTCTGACTCATCAGCTGAAAGCAAAATGAGCTGTATATATTTAAAGCAAAACTCTATTTTAAAAATTAATGATCTGCAAGGGAGAGAGGAGAAACTGCTTCTCTGTAATGCTGAAAAAGGCCCTGATGACCACAGCCTGGGTCCCTTTCCAGATGATGTCATCATCAGTCTAAATAATAAATTTTTAACTATGTGGAAAAAAAAAAAGGAGGAAGAAATAAAAAAAAAAGGGGGGGGACTCTGTTTCAATGAGGAGTAAAAGTAGCTGGTGGCAACGGGGTCTAAGGAAAATATATGGTTGTGTGAGGTTTCTGCCCTGTGTAATTAGATTATCCCAAGTGTAGGAGTGTGCTGCAAAAGGCACATTGAAATGCCACTAATTGAGTGCTCTGTGTCTTCCCCTGCCACGTGCCCATGGAAAACTGGGGTACTTGGGATATATAAGGCAAAGGGGTATTCTATAAATGGGGTTTCTAATAATAGGCAGTCAAGGTTAGAAGGGAAAGCAGAGGCTCTCATCAGCCTAGAGAATGGGGGAGACTTTGCCCTCATAAATAAAAGGCCACAAGAAGTCCACTCGAATGGATTTGTGTTGGGTTGACAAATGTGAGCAGTGGGTTCCCAGTGCAGTGCTCACACGGGCTCTTTAATGCAGTTTACTTTCCTAGCAGCACATTCATCTGAAATGTGCTGGGTTGTTTCCTTGGAGCCCCTCGGAAAGGTGCTGCCCGTGGCTCTGGGTGTGTTGTGCCGGTGAGAGTGCTCAGGGAGGCACCAGCTCAGTGCCTTTGGAGGGGCTGAGGCGCCAGTGTGGGCTCAGTGATGATGTTTTTTCACTTCACGCTGACTCCTCATCGTGGGGAGCCCTCAGGCATTTTCCATGAGACTCTAGCCAGAATTTTCACCAAAAAAACCCCCGTGATCCAAACCTTAGCTAACACTGGAATTCTGTGGGATATCAGAATGCTTCTGAGGTAATTTTAAGCTGTATTCTAAGTGACCTGACTCCCAGATCCTCCCGTTCAGGGCTTGAGCTCCAGTGCCTGTGTATTCCTGTAGGGATGAGCCTCTCCATGAAGAACTTAGGAGCTAAGGAGACAAGACAGCAGCTATTCCAACCTGGCAGGCGAGGGGGCTCGCTTGGCCAAAAGCAACACAAGATTCATGCCAAAACTGTGGACCAAAGCTGCGTTTCTTGAATCTCAGTCTTGTATTTTCCAAATGTATTAACTCAAATTAAATTTTGTGTGGACCTCGGCGATCTGAAAGTCAGGCCCTGAGAGGAACAGATGTGTTTCATGAGGCTTGGGGGTCTCTAATGGGAGATTTCAATGGTTTTAATACCCAAATCCACACCTTCTCCTCAGACTGTAAGGGACAGATTTATGCCATGTTTTGTAGTGGGCTGATCCAACACCCTTGTCGTGAGACAGATTTACTGGAGTTGTCAGGGCTGATTTGCTGTAGAAGTCAATACCTCAGCCCGCCAGTGCCTGAAGGATAAAAGGCCTGGGCGTTTAATGCCGTAAATATTTTATTCTTGCTCTGCCATACAAACCTTGCATGGCCTTTCAAAAACAACTTACTTCTATTACGCCCCAGTTTCTCACGAGTTAAGTCGGGATAACAACATTTCTGAGAGTGGAGTGAGTAAGGCCAATGAAATAAGGAGACTTCTGCCCAGGAAGATGGAAAACAATTGTATTTTCTCTCCTAGGCCCTGTTATTTTGTTTAAATGAATTTGTTCTTTTTTGCTATTTTCATTGCTCCTGAAATAGTGACTGAATTTCCTTTCAGTTGTGTTCTGGTATGCAAGGACACACACCTATTAGACAGCCTTCAACTTTGTGGGTTGTTTAGTGGCTCACTGTGTTGATGATACTATTCCCACAGTGAGGGAAAAAGTCACCTGGGACCATGTTTGTTGGGGGTGGAGGGTGACATTTCTAGGGTCAAGAGGAGATGCTGAATTTAACAAGTATGACATGGGTCTTTCTGCAGTTACTTGGTGGTGATGCAGAGCAAGACAACAAATATTCAGTCTTTACTGTCAAGGGTTTTTGTCTGCTCAGGGTCCCTGGTGAGAAGAGCAGACACTGCTGGGTTTTTCTTTTCTGCTGGCCAGGCAGGACGGGACCAAGCAGAATCTGAATCCTCAGGTCACTGATACATCCTGTGTATTCCCACATTCCTTCCACCAATGGGAAGGAGGCACTGAGTGTGCTGCAATCTAAACAAAACTCACATTTTTTCTCCTCTAATACAGATGTTTAAGGGCTCTTTTTGGCTATTAGCTTGACCAGAGTTTGCCATGGAGGGACATCTTTTTTAACTTTAGCTCAACTTGTGTGTGCTGAGCCTTTTGTCTGGCTTTGTCCCCATCACAGGGTACACGTGTCTCTCTCTGTACAGGATAACAGAGTGGGGTGATGAAAAAGATGAGCAATTTGGATAGAAAAAGGACACTAAGTTGGCACTGAAAGCTGACACTCCAAGATGCCCGTTTGGTGGAAACAAATAATGCTGATGGGAGGACTGGAGTCACCTCGCCATTCCTTGAGCGCATGGCACTGGCTGCAGTGGAGATTTTTTGGCAGCACACTGGATGCAGAGCTGGAAGAAAAAGAGAAGGAGCTGCCAGGGGCTGTGTGGAGGGGCTGGGTCCTCAGAGGAAGTGTGAGCCATCACACCTGTCTGCAGGAACCAGGCCTGCTCCAAAATGTGAGTTACACCATTCCTCAAATGCTGGATATAGCAAGAAATGACTGGGAGGCCAGTGATTCATTCTGGGTTAATGTAAAGGTACCGGAGGGGCTAATAGAGAGGAAGAAAATTGATGCTGGCTTTGCAGTGTTTGTGGTGCAGAAACGTGTACAAATTCTTCCCAGGGAAAGAGTGAAAAAATCTGATGCAATATTAAAGCCAAAAAATACCCACCCAACAACAAACAAACAGCCATGGGGACGCAGGGGCTGGTAACAGTTGTTTGCAGGGCTGTAAATCAGAGCAGACTGCACGGGTATTTGTGCTTAGTGCTACATTTCACTGTAGCTGAGAGGAAAAGACCCTTGTGAGATGGTAGGAATTGTATGGGAAAATTTTGTTTGAATTGTAGCAACATGATTATTGTGTCAAATACACTTTGGTGTTCATCCGTTGAGTCACAGGAGGGACAGATTTGACCCTTTGGGATGAATACTCTGGGCAAATTAAAACTGGCTATTAAAGCTATATATAGTTGAAAAGGCAATGGTAACATTTTATATTCTATGGGCATGTTCTATTCTTTACAGAAACCCGTATCTGTAAAAAAGCAATTAGAAGTGCTTCCCTTAAAAAAAAAGGCAATTGAGCACAGTGAATGAACTGCAGGAATTGTACAGTTTCCAGAAATGGTGGTAGTGAAGCATTTGTGGGATCCATAAAGTCACCATAAATTCCTAACTGAATATGGATTCACTCTCCAACTCTAAAACCACAAGATTTATTTCCTGCTGGCAGGGGAGGTGAAGTTCTCAGAGCTGGATCTGCCTGGAGCATGCCAGCAGGTGGGGGAATCACCAGTCTGCTCCCAAATGTTCAGTGTTCCCAACACCACCTTGATTGGCCACATCCTTTCAAGATGAGAAGACAGGGCTGGGGTTTGGTTTTGTTTGAAGAGCTGTCTATGCTCTCACTACTTACATGGGAAGTTTGTTAACGCACAACATGTGCTATTGGGAAAGAAGATGAGGTAGTGGGACACCACTGGTTTCACTCAGGAAGATCAAATTTTGGCACAAGAGCTGACTTTGAAGTCACACAAGCTCTGTCTGCATGTGGGGATGCTCGAAGGTGCTTTCCATGAGTGGTACAAGCCTGAAGAGTGTCCCATTCACAAAGGCATAGAGTGACAGGACAAGGGGGAATGACCTCCAGCTGATGGAAGGCAGGGTTAAATGGGATATTAGGAAGACACTGGAGTGGTGAGGCCCTGGCACAGGTTGCCCAGAGCAACCTGGTCTAGTGGAGGGTGTCCCTGCCCATGGCAGGGGTTGGAACCAGATGATCTTTAAGGTCCCTTCCAACCCAAACCATTTTCACTCTGTGATAACAGTTGCTTTGTTTCCTTTCCATGTACTTCCCTATGTCCCCAAGACTAGAAGTTTCATGGACACGTGCTCTCAGGAGGGGATGTTGCTGTGGAAGGTGGAGGCTTTCCTTGGGTTTTTTTCCCTCTCTGCACATTCCCACTGGGCCTTGGTTCCAGTTCACTTCAGACTCCTCTTCTAACTGTGCTGTGCTTCTACTACATAAGGTAAGAAGGACACCAGCTGTGACAGACAGAGCTTTTAGTCTCTGACTGCATGCAGTAGTGATGAAAATATGCATATTCCTGTGGACTGGGTGTGGGGAAACTGGCAAATAAGTCACCACTTCAGGTTGGATGAAGTAAGACAGGGAGATACCGATTAAGAGTTTCTGGATTGCAGTGGAGAATTCTGGGGCTGCAGAAATGTGTAATTATTTGCTCCCTGTCAGAGATGAATAGCTGTGTCTCTCTCTGAAGTCATTTGCATAGTTGGGTGAATGAGATTGCACTGATTTAATGTGTCTTCATGAGTCTTTTTACAACCACGGGAGCCAGAAATGGCTTTTGTTGTTGTTGCTTTTTTTAATGAAAGCTGACGTTCTGGAGCACAAGTCAGCAGGAAGTGGGGGTAAGTTTATTGGCTGTTTTGGTGGGGCCTGGAGAATAATTTTGCTTTTCTCCTGCCTTTTGTCTATTCAGACTGTAAATTCATTGAAGCAAGGACTGCTTTCTACTGTGTCTTTATAGCACTTGCTGCAATGGATCTGTGCTCTCAGCTAAATCCCCTAAGGCTTAACAAAATATAAATTAGGATAATGGTATAATAAGTTAAATGTTAAATGGTCATGAGGGGTGGTTTATTTACATGAATTATCACCTTAAAAAAACAAACAAAGTCCTTCTGAAATCCTGATGGGAGTTTTAGCTTTGTGGCAAAAACTGTTCATTATTCTACGGTATTGAGAAGACAGGGCAGTCTTATAGAGGTTGTGCCCTGTTTTAAGGAAGAGGTTATGGGCTGGTTTCTTATACCTTGGAGCACTTCTCAGTACTTTAAAGGGGTACAGAAGAGTCTGAAAGGAATACTTAACAAGGACATGGAGTGATGAGACAAGGAGGAATGGCTTCAAATTGGCAGTGGGGAGGTTTAGATTGAATATTAGAAAGAAATCCTTCTCTGTGAGGGTGGAGAGGCCCTGGCACAGGGTGCCCACAGAAGCTGTGGCTGCCCCTGGATCCCTGGCAGTGTCCAAGGCCAGGTTGGACAGGTCTTGGAGCACCCTGGGAGACTGGAAGGTGTCACTGCCCATGGCAGGAGATTGGAATGGTGACCACTAAGGTCCCTTCCAACCCAAACCATTTTATGATTCTATGATGTTTTCAGACTTTCTGTACTCCAAATTTCTCTAAGCTGAATTTGCTGTTAGCAGTGGGAAATTACTCATTGTAATTATTTTCCACAGGCTTGGGTGATTGCTTTGTGTAAAGTAGTGCCTTGGACAGAGCTTTGACACCCAGGAATATATCCTGGAAACATAAAATGAAGTTCTCCATCCTTCAGTCTCCTATGCAGAGTCATTTTCCATCCATTTTATTATGAGAGAATGCAATGCTCAGTTGGGCAGATGTGACAGAGATGTGCAAGAGAGATGCAGCAAGTCCCCAAAAATCTGGAGCAGATTTGCTCATCTGTGTTGTGTGAAAAGTGATAATCCTAATCCTGTTCCACAGTCTGCCAAATCTGAGCCCCCACCAGAAGCTCGGTCTCCTGCAGGCAAACCCACAGTCTGTCACGTGCAGCCCCTCAGGTGCTTTGCTTGGGGCAGTGCTGACACCTGTGGGCCTGTCCATAGTTCAAGGAAAACTGGTCTCCAGCTCTTGTTTTCAGTGTAGTTAAGGTCTTAAAGGAGATCATCAAGAAGAGATGACTGAGAGGGGACCTCATCAATGTCTGTCAGTGTCTGCAGGGAGGGCTCAGAGCAGGGACCAGGATCTGCTCTGTGGGGCCCAGCAGTAGGACAAGAGGAACCGGCAGGAAATGATACCCGGGAAGTTCCACCTGAACAAGAGGCAGACCTTCTTCCCTGTGCAGTGCCTGAGCCCTGAACAGGCTGCCCAGACAGTGTGTGGAGTCTCCCTCACTGGAGATATTCCAGAACAGTCTGGACTCAACCCTGTACCATGCGCTCTAGGCTGACCCTACCTGCATGGGGTGTTTGGGCTAGATGACCCATTATGGTCCCTTCCAGAGTGACCCATCCTGGGATTCTGTGATCAGCAGCAAACCCTTCTCCCATACCCAGATATTCTAAGTTCTCATATGAATCAGGGGCCTGTCTGTCTGTCAGTGCTGCTGGCACTGGCAGCACTGGCTGCTTCGAGGTGCCCTGCCAGCTGTGTTGTCAGGGCAGCTGGAGGCCTGCTCGAGGCTTTGCAGTGTGAAGCAGCCCTAAAGCTGGTGAATTTTCCTACTACAAACCAGCCCTATTTGCAGGTTTCTCTGTGATGGGGTGCACATCCCACATCCCTCCCTGCTACTTGATGGTTCCTGGAGGCCAGAATACCCTGGCTGCTTTCTAGCACTCTGATTCCAGCATTTGTGTACCTGCCTCTCTGAAGCACCCGCTTCTGTGATAGATCACTCTTGTTTTTCCATTTCCAGAGCAGACAGCACAGTTCAGACATGCCAGAGAGCCTCCCTCCAAATATAGACCAGTGTAAGAGAGCCCGACTGAGGCCAGGGGTCTGTCAACAGATAGTCCAGCTTGGGAGGAGGCAGCAATAGGATTTGCTGTCAGCTCCATGCCAGTGACAGCACCACGACATCACTTGTTGTAAATTAATGTGGGAGAAGGTCTTTGCCGACAACCCCTGCAAAACAGCTCAGCTTCAAGTGGAATTACAGCGGTCCTTTTAGATTAGTGTACTTTTGCCAGCTGATCCCCAACAGCACTCCCAACAGTGGGGAAAGCTGAGACTATTACTGTAAATACAAAAGGAAGACATACTTGGCATCCCTTTACATTAGAGCTGGCTCAGAAGAACGTCTGTGTAGCTGCTTCACTGCCAAGATGGATTGTAGTCAGATAGTACACATTGCAAAGGAACCAGAGCACACACTGAGATCTGTTGGGGTTTTTTAACAATAGTTTATTTGTGTTTCAAAGGGATAGTTACAGGAATCCAGATCAATATGCTTGTCCAGAACTGTGCCTTCCTATTTTAGGGCCTGGATGAATAGGAGGTTACTTGAGTTCACATGCATATTGAGGGACCTGTGCCTGCGCTAATGCAGCTTCCCAGGCTTGTTACTTTTCCTTTTTGAAAGTGAACGTGAAAGAGCTGCAAGGCTGAAGTTGGCATTGTTCTGGTTCCTGAAGTTTTATTTTTTTTCCAGCAAAGTCTGTGTGGCATTGCATGTTTGAGGCTCTTTATGAACGTGAGGTCGTGTCTCAACAGGAGGCAGTAGGAGCTGAGCTGGCCGATTTGGACCGGATCAAACACTTCTGAAAGGGAAGGAAGATGGGGGGTTTCAGTTTAAAGTTCTGATTATTTCTTTTTTTAAGGGAAAATTATAAAAGTTCAACTGCTTTGATGAAAATAAGTTTGGCATTTCCCAACCCTGTGTTCTGAAAGCATCTGTGTGCTTTCATGGTTTCAGCACTCTACACCATTTGCTGGGACAAGAAAAATGGTTGACTAATGGAGTTGGTTGCATGGGACCTAAAAAATTATGTCTGATTGTTTCTGTTTCTGAGATCCTTTGAAAATGCAAACAATGATTTATAACTTCTTGAAATTAGACCTGGAAGAGCTTTGAAAATTTTGGGTTGTGCCTTGTTTTTTCTCTTCTGATCTTGGTATATTTTACGGGACACAGGTAAAACAGGAGTTTTAATAGACAGAGGTTCTTAGATGCTCAGTGTAAGAGTGGGATATTTTTCTATCTAGAATTTCATGCCCTGATTTATAGCAGGCAGTACATTTCTGACAGTTTTAAGCAAGCATGTGCCACTGCTGCATCTGGGTTTGTGGGGGCAAAATCATCTCCTTTACTCGAGTATATGCTAATGATGGATTATTCTGCTCGTGCCTTGAATGGTGCCACTGCATATTTTGTGAAGTGTAGACTCAACAAAGGATATCAGCAGACGGAGCCAGTTTCTTCTGAATTTCAACCTATGACAACTTTCTCAGCACACAGAGTTACGTTGGTCCAAGGGACTGTCTTGACTAGTGCTTGCCAGTGCATCAGAGGTCAAATTCTGGAGTCATCTGGCACATTTCTGATGTCTCTGGCCTTACTGATGACATCCTGTTACATGAAGAATTTTGGCCGGTGCATGGTGTTCTCCTTTCAGCTGTTTTGCATAGCTGAGGAAGACACCATCCTGACTAAGTGCAGTTGGCAGCAGTGTGTCTGGTCTTTGTGTGAGAAGGGTTTCTTGGCTCCTGGCTTATTTTTCTGCATTTTTTTCCTCCTTCCCCCATGTGTTTGTGCATTGCTGATAGATGATGGGGCAGTCACTGGTGGTGACACTCTTGGAGGAGCAAGAAGCACCGTGGCAGTCCCTGGGGAAAGCAAGAGAAAGGAGCTGTGGTCAACAGCCCTCACTGTTAATAGCATTAAAAGGTGAATGATTGGGAAAGTTATGAAAAGGATGTGGATTACTTTCTGCAGTTTGTCACTGATTTTATTGGTCTGTTTTTACCTGAGCTGATGGGATGGGGGGAGTGTGGAAGTGTACTTAGTCACCCCAGCACTGTGAGGGAAAGCAATGGTGTTACAGGCTTTAAAGAAGCAAGGGAAGATTTCCAGATATGCAGGAATTAGGAACCAGGCATAATTGTGCGGGATATTATGAGAGCAGAGCTCTTCCCAGATCCAGGTCACTTTAAAAAGAAATTTTTAGTGTATTTCTGACCCCGAAGACATAAGGGGCTGGTCCACCAGTGCTGTGATGAGAGGGACAAAGTGAGTACGGTCCAGAGGACTCTTGCACAATCCTTCCTGGCCCTGGCTTAGGACTTGAAGTCCCTTGCTGTCCTGAGCACAGTAGAAAACTTTGTGCACTGACATTGCCTCTCAGATAACTGGCTGGGAAAGGATTTCTTTAGGGCTTATTCTTCACCTCCACCCACACTTGCAGTCCCAGAGTCACCAAAGAAAGTTTTAAAATATTCTGCCAAATGTTTTCTCAGTTAATTTCTTTAGGCCTTTCGGTATTTAACCCCTGTTTTGATTATTGATTTGCTTTATTTCCTTAAGAAAATTTCCCTTCTGAGGGATGATTCTTAGGTATTGGATGTGTAGGAGACTTGTACAGAGACTGCCTCAGCCGCTGTCACCTTGCAAGTACTCACAGGCAGTGCTTTTCTCTGTGCACATTTGTGATCTGGGAGTTCTATTTAGCACTTCTTGATGGGAATCAAATCAGGTTGGATTTCAACACCTCTCGAGGAGAGGGAAGGCACGGCACTGACTGCATTGCAGGGAAAAATCCCAGCATGTCATGTGCCTACTTACTCCTTGTTCCTCACTTTGTCTTTACTGTTCCTTGAGTCAAAGGACCAACCTCTGTCTGCCCTGTTCAGGAGTAACATCACTGAACCAGAGCAGTGACTAAAAGTCAGAGGGGTTCTTGCTCTGGTGTAACAAGAAGCCTTTTGCTTTTCTTTCTTGTGCTTTGCACAACTTTTGGAATAAACAGTGGCTCGAGATTTATGTGTCGAGTCCACCTGTGCTTTCGGTTGAAGAATGGAAGAGAGGACATTGTGTCACTTCAGGCTCAGCCCAAGTCACTTAATCAGCCCCTCACCCTCAGAGAAACCTGCTTAGGACATGCTTCCAGCCCCTCCTGGCTTTTGGATGTAGAAGATCATGATCTGTCCCAACAACGGCTCCCCGCACCCTGGGGTGATGGAGGTACAATAACTCGGATGTACAGGCAGCAGTTCTTGCAGGAAGTTTACAACATGTTCATTTATCAAGATTTCCTATATGTGTGTGGCTGGAGAGAGATAAATCCAACATATTTATTCCTTTAGGATGTGGGTTAATCTTGCCTCAGCAGTTCCTGGGCTGGGGGAAAGCAGGAGAGCTGTTCCTGCACACCAGGGCAGCTCTCTGTGAGGTGCATTCTGATGAGCTTCACCTCAGCACTGCAAAGGCTTGGCTTCCTTAGCAGCTCTGCTCTTCAGCCTCCCAGGAGAACCCCCAAATAAATTACCAATTACATTTTGTGCCTTAATTAAACAGAAAGGTGGGCATACGCTCCAGCTTCACTGGGAGCCACAGCATTAACTAATCTGAATGATGTCAGAGTCAGCAAACTGGGGCACTGCTCTCTGCTTTTCTTCACATAGCAGTGATTTACCTCACAGATCCCCCTGTGAGTGGGGATTTCTGTGGCCTCCTAACCTGCCCAAGAGAAGTTTTGAGACTTGGGGATTGTATGAAGAGCCTTGAGTACCTGGTGAAGTCACAGGGAGCCCTGTGCCATTAAGGGCTGGCCAGGAGATACTCAGAATGCTATGGCATCTGAGCCCTGTGTGTAAGACCTGATATTAAAGCAAGGAGTGTATCCAAAATTTGCACCACAGAGGGAAGCATTGGCAACATGACAGGACCCCAAAGGTTGTGTTTCATTTGCATGTGTATTTGCATAATTGCAAATGCATGAGATGCACGTTAATAATCACTCCTGCATCTTTATCATTCTCAATAAGTACAGAGAAAATTTCTTGCTCTTGGAGTGCATCAGCAATAAAAACCTTCAGTGTCCTCATTCTGTAATCGCAGGGAATTAGGGACACCTTGGGAGGGACACGTTTTATCATTCTGTTGATGTGTTTGCCCTTAAACCTGTAGTTTAACAATAAAATTTAACTATGGACTCATTTTGAGTAAGAGAAATTAACTGTGAAGGAAAAAGTACACTGACTTTTTTATACTTAAAGGAGGTATTTTGAGGAGCCTAAAGAAGTTTGGACCTGGATCCTATTGAATTTTAGAGGAAGTTCCACTGTCTCTGTTCAAAGCCTCAGCAAAACCTCATGGGGCATGACCAAGGATGTATGTATATCTTTTTGGGCATATAAGGACTTTCTGGGACTGACTTGGAGTGTTGAGTTGGATGGAACTCTTTGCTCCAGATGTGCGGTCTGATACTGCCCCTGCCACAAAGACTTTATTTCTCAAGTAGGCAGAACCCAAAGAAGATTGGAAGAGGGAATGCAAAGTCAAAGGGTTTTGCATATTGGAAAAAGCTCTTCTTTACCAGCTTGCCTTTTTTTAACCTTATAAACTAAATTTCTCTAATTCTTGAGCCTGTATTTACTTTGAAGTCGTTCCTTCTGCCACCTCTGCTCTGCACTTCACTGTGATGGCATCACCTAGCTGCTGAAAATCACACTGGCTGTTGTTTGGAGAAGGATAGATTTCTGCAGGTGATGCAGATGTTGCAGGAGGGACCGGACTCTGATGGCCTGGATTTGATGGACCAGTGCTGTGTTCCAGCCTGAAACGTCTGGGCTTTGCTCATGTACTTCTACAATGTTTTTGTTACAGTTGGCCTGAAAATGAGAACTCAGTTCAACAAAAAACATTTTTTGACTTTCTAATGTTTGTTTTCATTTTTCTCAGATTTAAATCTTTCAACATTTTTCAGGTTGGGGGAGATGGAAGGATCCAGTTACATCCATCCGAAACCATCACTGTCCAGTGGCTTGGATTGAGATGACTCAAATTCAGAGTCTTCCTTTTCTTTATCTGGGCCTTGAGTCAAATCTAGGTGGGAACCTTAATCATGTTAGAGGGCATTCTGGAATAGATTTATGAATTCCATCTTGATCTTCTTTTAAAACAATAGTGTAGCTGAAACTTATCACTACAGTGTTTGTTTCAAGAAATCAAGATTTTCTCTAAAAACCAAATAAATATCAACAGGAATCATTGATATTCTTCCTCTATTTTCTCTGCTGTAGATGTTGTAATTATGAAATATCAGCTTAATTGGTAGAGACAGGATAGGTTATGGATTCACTGCTGCAGCATCTCAGTCTAATTTCTCTCTTGAGATATTGTCTCCAGAGTTTTCTCAGTGAAAAAGGAAATATTCATTAATTTGTCCAAGGAAGCAACAGCCTGTGCAGAAGGGGATAAGCCACTCTCAAGCCTTGTTCTGCTTGAGAGGAGTCCCAAGATTTTTCAACAAGCAATGCCATGTTTCAGGCACCTGCTTTTCCTCAGGAAGATGAATTCGTTGCTGTTGATCGACTGTTCCACTGCACAGTCTCTCAGGGATCTGGGAAACTGCTGAGCTTTGGCAGAATTGTCTTTGCACTTCCATTTCAGATGTCTTCAAATGTTTCTAAACATAACACATAGGAGACTGAGAAGGCATTGATTGGTTTCTGTGAGGTGGAGACCTCTCATTTTCCTTCAAGGAGATTTCTCTTTACCCTTCAAATAATGTTTGTGCCCTCAGAGTCATTGTGGCTTCTGTGCTTACTTTGAAACTGTATTGATCATGTAATTAAAGTGTCTTCTGCCCACCTCAGGAATCCAGCAAGATTGAGACCTAGGCTTTCTTGTCTGTTTTCAGAAACCTCAATCTGTCCTTCATTTTAATCTTAACTCCCAATGTGATTCTTGCAGTTACTTGAAGGCCTTGCAGCCTCTTCAGAGTCTACAACCACACAGAATTTAGTCAGATTTAGACAGAGCTCAGTCTGCTCTGTATTAATTCCAGTCTTGCATTGCAACTGCCTCATTTTAGTGGTAGTAGACTGCTGTCCAAGGGAGTTTTGAGGAATCACTGTGCCAAATGCATGGAGATACATTCCCTTGGCTTTCACTCACTTCCAGCAATGCAGCAGGAATGATTCTAGTACTGTTTATTTAAAATTATATATCTTATGGAAAAATGAATGCAATAATCATCATTCACTGTTCAAACCCATCATTGGGTCACTTTATATTGTCTGTGGATAATGCCAAAGGTGTTTGGACAAAAACCCCTAAGGAAAGATGTCTGGTTGATTGACTAAATTAAGTACAAAGTGGGCCAACAAAAAAACAAAACAAAATGGCAAGACAGTCAGTCATACAATCTCTTCTCATCTCTGCAATATCTTTCACAGCTGCTACTTCAAAGCCCTTCACAAATTTATCAATATTTCTAAGAGCTGTTAGGGATAGATAGCACAATTCCAGATGCAACTAAATTATTTTGGGCAAGAAAGGGTTTAAAAAAGATGTTTTAAGGAATACAATACACACTAGTAACTAAAGGAGGCAAGTCCAGAGTGAATGTGAGTACACTCTGGCAGAGAGCTGAGGAATATAATGCAAAAAGCCTATTGGCCTAAAGTTTTTTGTCCAAGACTTCCAAAGTCCAGCATTACCTATAATCATGTCCAATCTCTTGCTGATCCAAAAGTCAATTTTTCAACTCAATTCTGAGTGAAATTAGAAACCCATGTAGAGATCTCAGATTGGTGAAAAAAGCCTGTTACCCATGCATGCCAGAGATCATTCCTGCTGCCACATTCTGGATCAAGTGCAATTTCTTCTAATAAAAACATTTTTGGCAAAGCTGTGCATTAAGAGTTAGTAATTGAATCTGGATGTGAGGAAAGCATGCAAACTTGCTTCCAAGTCAGCAAGAGTTAGGCAGGATTTAATACTCCATGTATTTTTATTATGATATAAAAAGCTGTTATATTGGTATTTTTAATACATTTATCAAAAGGAAACTGCAAATCCAAAGTCACTTCCAAATTTCCCACTGATACAGGAATGAGTAGCTGAGACAATTCTGAAGTGAACTGAGGCAATGGGATTTTGTAATCCGTGTTCAGCTGCCAGGAGAGCAGTACTTGGGTTTGACTTTTAACCAGTTCTCATTAGACCTGTGCAAACATTTTCCCTGAGCATTTGCTGTAGCATGAACCTGATTTTTTTCCCCCTGTCTGCTCAATTCGTGCACATTTTTGTTGGGGTTTTTTTCATGAACGTTTTGGCAATCCAGGAGAACTCCTGGGATGACAAAGCCAGTCACCAGTCATGCACCAGCAGCTCCCACCACAGCCAGCACCACTTACTTAGGGGCCTAAGAATAGGAGGCGGCAGACATTTCTATTAAACCCTCTTTTTTAAAAAGAGCTTGGCTCTCATTTACTCGTCTAAATAAGGTCCAGATTTTCAGAAGAGCTCCACAGATTGCGTGCTGAACACTTGTGAAAATAGAGTCTACATTTCACGTCTACTCTGGGGCTCAAGGCTCGCAGAACACTGGCCTCAAATTTCTTGTTCTTGGACAAACAGGAATGTTTGGGGATACCTTGGGGTTGGTTTTGCCTGCCCATGTTGTGGGGTTTCCACCAATGTGACGCCATCCAGGGCGAGTGGCGGGGCTGGCATGGCGTCCTGCGGGATGCTGTGGGAGGAAGTGGTGAGGGGCCTCCAATGCGGGAGGGGCATTTCCTTCCCTGCTCTGCCGCAATGGCCTTTGGGGTCTTTGGCTGGGAGTTTCAGGCTGCTCAAGGGATGTTTGAAGGTCAAAAGGAAGAAATGCAGCTTTTGAGTCCTAAAAGTAAGATGCTCTGAAAGGATGTGGTTTTGAGACCTACCTCTGCTCTTTGATGTATCTCCCAAATGAAGTGGGGAGAGTGAAAGCACGCGGGCATTTCTGTCGCCTTCTCAGTTGGTTTGTTCTGACTTCTTTTTTTGTTTGTTTGCCTTCTAAAATTCTTGCCTCTGATGGATTTGTGAGGGCAAATGCATTAATTCTATAAATGGTGTTTCAGAGCTAAGCTAATAGAGAGTGTAAATCCCATGCATCCACTGTTGAGCAGCCATGGGATATCTCCAGCTTTTTATTCCACCTCCGTGCCAACTACTTTTGGGTGCTAAACTACCTGTCCAAAAAGGCTGACTGTACTCCAGTAACTTTCATCCTGAAAACCCTAAAACTACACAGCAAATATATTACATAAACCATAGAGGGATCATTTTACCCATCTTTAGAAAGCAGCCTTTGTGGGTTTGGAAACTGTGAGCTGAGAACAGCAGTGTTATGCAGGAAGCATCATTTTTAATAAGGATGTTGCATCTACAAAGTGGAAGCCCCTTGCCAAAATCACTCTCATCTCTGACCCCTTATGCAGTGATATAATGTAGTTCCTCCTGGGGCATGAGAGATGCTGAGGTCAGCCTTGCCATGTAGTCTGAATTACTGATATTAAAGAGGATTAAATGGTATTTCTACCACCTGGTACAGTTAATAAGACAGCATCCAGATCAACTGTCTTGAGCCCTGTAAAATAATCATAAGGCATATACAGTTCTTTAATGGCAATAAAAGTATAATAAGGTCTTCTAAATAGAGCAACAAAAGTTGAACAAACACAGTATTAAAACCCTATATATTATTAGATTTTTTTTTTTAGAAGTCCATAACAAGGAGATCCTTTGGCACACAAGTACAAAATCAAATTTAACAAGCAAGTTAAATAAGCAATTAGGAGTGGGGATTTTAAACTCCTTTCCAGCCTCAGTTGCTTTAATTCAGCACAAGTGGAAACCTGTCTTGTGTTTTGCAAACTGTTTCTCAGTGGTGATGGCTGTACCTGAACAGTTACCAGATTGGTATTTTTAGAAAAGAAGACCTGATTCTCATGGTGGGTCACATTCCCCAAAGTGACCCTTCCTTCCATACCACCCCTGTGTCTGAGTGCTTACCCAGGATGTTGGAGACCCCCATTCAGCTTTATCTTCTGCCTGGGAGAATTCAGACCTAAATCTCCTTCTTTCTAGAAAGACCATTGACCAGAGAACTGGTTCCTCTGCACTGGGTGAGTTTTCCAGTATGGCAGTGGGTTTCACTGGTCTCTGAATCAGAATGTAGGAGTCATTGGGTAAGGAGGAGGGGAAAGAAGCAAAACCTGAGGCCTTGTAAAATGTCTTTGCCAATGACAGGGGACCTGAGTTCCAGCCGTAACTCCAAAGTTGTTAAAGCATTTTCCATGGCACAGCTGAGCAAGTAAAGAAGCAAAACCAAGAGGAGCTTGGGAAGTTCAAAGGAACCGAGCGAGGTGCCTTTAAGGTTGGCAGAAATGTTTTGTGCATAGGAATCCAAATTCAGAATCTAAATCTGAAGATCCAAGTCCTATTTTGGCCTCATCCTGATGCACTCAAAAATATTACCATGGTCTTAAAAAATGCGTATACAGCACGACATGTTTTCTGTTGGATGAACTCTCCCAGGAAACCATTCTATCTTCCTAGCTCAGCCACTGGGATTTTACTGGAAAATTGTGACTCAGCGTGTGAGGTCCTCAGATGCTGCACGTTGGAGGAGCTCCAGGGCTGATACTGCTGGTATTTGTATTTGCACCACTGCCATCTGGAGAATTTGGTCACTTATAGCCATAAAGAAGATGAGCCATCTTCTCAGCTTTTCTAGCTGTTGAATCTGTTGTGGACGTCCTTAAAATAAGGTGGGAGTTTTAAACCATTCTCTTCAAATGTTGTTACAAGAGGGATTTTAGAGGGATTTTGCAAAGCTGGACTGGTGTGCTGCCATCCCTGGCAATTCTTTGTTGATAATGGACTCTGCCACCTCTAAAGTCTCTGTTTCTGCAATTATTGGAAATGTCATGGATGGCAACTGACAGACAAAGTAAAGACAACCAACTGTTTTGGAGGAGTGTGGTGCTTCAGCCACATTTTTGCTTCAGCATTTTCATACAGCATCTGTCTTGCTCAGGAGCAAGTCCTCATTTAACTCTCTGCTCAACAGCAGCATAGCAGCAAAGCTGGCCCTGCACTCAGCACTAAACGTGTCCCTTTTAATTCTCCTTTGTATGACTGAATATTTCCCTTCAGTTATTTTATTTTTCCCGAAGAAACTTTTATCTGTAGCCACATGTGCAAAACTCTCAAATGGACTGTTTCAAATCTACTCAAGGTCACTGAAAAAAGATATTTTTAAAGTGGCTAGGGCTCTTAAAAGTCCTTTTGGATTCCCCAGAAGCAAAAAAGCAGCATTTACCCTGTAAGCCTTATAGATCAAGGACTTGAGTATCTTTCAACATCCTAAGGCCTGTGCAGACTTTAAACTGGTATTCCCAGCTCATTTGCCAAAAGAAGAAGAGGAAAATGAAATGAACTGAAAGCTTTTGCCTTGAGGTCTGCTGCAATGGGTCTTCTGAAGTCTGGAGTCGGAATTGTTTCAATCTATGTAAATATCGGGAAATTAAATTCCATATGTCCCATGCCAGATGCTCCCAGCTGCTGCTGCTGTGTGGGGAACGGTAAGTAGACAGTTTAGCCTCGTCAAGGAAGAGGGGAATGAAAAATAAAAGGGGGGAATTGTTATTTTGGGGTCGGGAGGGTAATGTGCTCAAGTGGCTATGCCAGTGAGCTAACAAGCCAAATCACTGCACAGTTGTAAATTCTGTGTGAGCCTTAAAACTTGGACATCCCAGTGAAAACGTTGCAGTTCCTGGTGTGAGAGCTTGGGCATAATATACATTGTTTATTTCAAAGTGTACAGAAATCATGTACATATGGGAAACAGTCAGGTTTGGACTGTGAGTGGCTTCAGTGGGTAAATCTGACTTTGTCGTGGTCTGAGAAAAACAGGCCAAAGCAGGAAAAGGTCCATCACTGAACCAACTGGCCATGGCCAGGGACTGCACATGCCACTCATCATCAGCCACTGCCACCCTGTCCCTGTGCCAGGCCATACCCCACTGTCACCCTCGTTCTTCACCCTGGTTTCAGCCTTTAGGCCAGGCCTTATCCCTGCTCTATGCTGTGCTCACACGTTGATTTCATCAGTTAGTTATTTCTATTCCGAGCCTTACGCCGTGGAAGGGAAAGAAGTAGAACGGCGCAACCACAATTTTAAACGACCTGTTCTTAAAAAAGCCCCACACAGCCTAATGAAACTAGAGATTTAGGAATCATTGTGGAAACTCCAGCTGCCTAAAAATAGTCAGTGCCCCTCTTGTGTCCACAGGGATCCTTTCCTGCGCTCCTGGCTGGCAGTGCCGCCATGCCCCATCGCGGCTGGAGGCGTGTGGAAGGGCTGGGCTCTGGCTGGCTGCTCCTGCCTCCCTCCCCCTTTTTGTTTTTTTTCTAACGTGGTGACAAAGTGGAACGGGCTCCAAGAGAGAGCGGCCTTGTGGCTTTGTCCCGCCATCGCTGCAGACATTCAGTAAACACGAGGGAAGTCGGAGCCCCACGGCCGGGGCGCGGGAGGGAGCAGGCGAGGAGGGCTGAGCAGTTACTCAGCATTTGCTGTCTGAGGTGAGCGTTACTGTGGAAAAACCCGGCCGTTTTATTGTTGTAACCTTTATTTAAACATAGAATCTATAACCTGTTTTTCCACAGAATTTAAAATAGAGGGTTTTTCTGCCTTGCAATCTCCCCATCCAAATTCTGAAGTATCACATACTCATGTATTACTTTACGGAGGTGATAGAGGGGGAGTCTAGGGGAAAAAAATAGCCAAAATAGCCAATGGCAGCATGTGGAATAAACCCATATGTGTAGGTCTCGTGAGGAAGGTCAGCTGCCACAAGTCTGCCAAAGCCTGCACTGGCTTTTGAATTCTCCCTCCATCCTCCTCTCAGCACGAGGGGCTCAGACCTTGGGGCTGCCAACAAAAAACATTGTTTGCCCACACAGTGCCCATGAGAAGAGCTTGGCGTGGCCACTGTCCCACCTGAAATAATGATTTACAACCTTCTGTAGCAGAGGAATAGCGTTTGAAGAGATGTTTTGTAGTGGTATGCCTGGAAAAAGAAATGTGTGTGTGGCAAGGCAGAGAATGTCGAGTGAGGGGGTGTCCTCAGTGCTGCTGGAGCTGTGGAGCCTGGTGTGGCTGTGCTGCTCTGTGGTGGGGTTTGCTGTGTTCAGGGATGCAGAACCTCCCCACCACTGCCCTACCTGAGACAGGCAGAGGAGCTTTGGCTTCTGGCACATCAATGGGAACTGATGTCTTGGTGTAAAATAGCAAGGGAAGGTAAAATCAAGCTAAAATTACCAATCCTTTGGCAGTCTGTTTGATGGATGAAGTTGAGGCAGAGAGTTGTTCATATTTATTATTCATTGACCTCTTGTATTGCGTAGTAAGAAAATAAAATTTCTTCGATGCTCCCAGAGCAAACTTTCGAACTGTTTAAAATAGAGACCAAGGCAACAGGTTAATCAATATGTTCTGGTACAGTTCAATCATGATTTATGATGGGAGTATACAGAAGGGTTAAGAGAGTACTTTGTGCTTTCTGAAGGACAACAACCAGGCAGTGAATCAAAAAAGATTGCTAAGGATCTAAATTGAACAGAAATAGAGAGATGGGAATGATATTTGAAGATCTCTCCCTCTGTGCTTCCTCTGCTGCTGTCCAATATGGCATCTAAGGTATTCACAAGAAAAAGTGACTTTTGTTCCTTGTTTGAACATAAGTTGCTCCAAATGTGTCTTTCTGACCAATGTCTCTAAACTATCGGAATGTTAACTGAGCTTTTTTCAACCTCTGTAATCACATGGTATTTAGGTTTCCTTTGAAGTCCTCAGTGAAAGTTCAGGTTGGTTTTTATTTACCATCACTTATTTACCTACTTTTAACTGTGAAAAAAGGGCACTTCTACCATGATGTCAGGGGCTCAGCCTTCCTCTCTGCTCCCCTCCCACAATGTGACCATTATATCAACATATGGCAAACATTTCTCCTATTCTGTGTTTACTCCCAGCAGTAAAAAATCAGTAAAAAGCCGAGGGCCTTCCACAGAGAGAGGAAAACTCAGCTACAACCTTCAGGACAGGAAAGGCAAATACACTTTTAACAAGAAAGTTATTGGGACGTTGCTAAATATTTCCAAGAAATAAAATAACAAAGGAGCTTGTATCCAAGAGGAGTCACATATCTTCAGAAAGTATAAGCATCATGGAAAAAAAAAATCCTGAAGGATTATTATTGAAAGGTTAGCTGAAATTAAAAGCACGTTTATGCAGCCAAAGGAGTTTTTGGGCTTTAATTCATTAGCTCAGGTTTCATCTACCAGGATTCTGCCCCCGGCACGTGTAATAAGATTAGTTCATTAATTGTTGAGTCCTTGGGAATTAACATACTAGAGGTGTTTTTCTCCCCCTCTGAAAAGTCCCCCTGGATATATAAACACAGCAGAAATTTTGTTGAATGTGGGATCAGAGTTAGTCGTGCCAGGTTTGTCTTGATGAGAATGACTGAATCCTATAAACAAGTGAACAGTGGGAGAAATGTATTAAGAAAAAAAACCCTTATTTTGTCTTTAGAGTTGTACTGCAATGTTTGGCTGATGGAAGATGGAAATCCATTAACTCTTTAAAAAGGGAGGTGGTGGGGGGAAAAGGAAGGATAGAATGGTTTGTTTTGCTGAATAATTACCCTGGGAACTCAGCTCCCTACCTGCCATCCCAGGAGAGAAGTGAGGATGAAATGTGGGAAGGGACCCAAGCAGCAGTGAGACAAGTGTGTGGTGTGGGTGTGTGTGGATCCCTGGGGCTGGGATAGGGCAGAGCGACACAGAAGCATTTCTGCCTCCCAGATGTGTTGTGGACACTGGTGGAAGGGACAGCAGCACTCCCAGTGTCCTGGGGCAGCACTGGCCTTGCTCCAGGGGCAGGACAGAGCCAGATCTACAGCAAATCCCAGGGCAGGTGGAGGCAGCACATGGTCAGCAACGTGAACAAAGGATTTGGGGACTTTACTTTCCTTCCCTCGCTCAGAGCCTAAACAAGGTCGAGGCAAGACGTGGCCCAATCCATCTCACTGACCCAGAGGGAAAAAGCCACCTTTGTAATAAAGCCTTTAAAAAGTCCCCTGGGCTGGGCGCCCATTCACACTGTGCCATGTTTTCATGCAATTTAAGCAGATTAAAAACACATTTAACAAAGTGCAAGGAAGGAAGTGCCCTGATCTCAAGTGGCAAGGGTCAGAAGTGACATGAGTGATTAGGTATTTTATTGGGTATTTTGAGATGCCGGTGCTTAGTTCTGAGGTTCTTTAAGGATTTTGAAGCAGGGAACATAAGGCATGAGGCTCTGGGCTCCTGGGAATTTTACCTGCCAGAGGATATTCGGCTTTCCTTTTCTTGTAATTTCTGAATTGATTTTTTCTTCTTGCTGCAATGAGATATAAGCTGTTTTGTAACAGGGGCATATTTCTCTCCTGGAACTGTAGGAAAACATTCCTGACGTTGGCAAAGGAGGCCAGGGAGGGATGATTTATGAGTAGAAGATTAAAAAGAGTTAAATATTGTTTAATTTGGTTTAAAATGACTAAGTAGGTATATGATAGCTATCTTCAAACACATAAATACTAGAGAGAAACAGAAATGTCTCATTTGAGCCAACAGAAGCAAATCTGTAGGCAGCGGAAGGAAAATAAGTGAAACTCAGGCCAAATATCAAGAGAAAATTCCTTGCAGTGAGACCTCTCTAAAAAAATCTCAAGGTACAACAATGCTCCAGTTGTAATAATGTCGTAAAAGCGTCCCAGTGCTACAAATATTGTAAAGAGAGCTGGGGATTTCCCATTTATTATGCCCAGGTGGGATTAAATGACCCAGGCAAAGGAAGGCTTGATTCAGTCATTAGCCCCCACAAGGATCTGGAAGCAGTGCAGGAGAAAACCGGGTAAAACCTCTCAGTGCCAATAAGTGGAGGGAGACGATGACCAAAGGAAAGGTGAATGTGAAATTATCCTATTTGGGCTCCAAGTGCAACGTGAATGTTGAATGCTCTTGATGAAAGCGTGGCTGCTTTAGTAACCT
Organism: Promerops cafer; assembly: GCA_013398275.1. Classification (NCBI taxonomy): domain Eukaryota; kingdom Metazoa; phylum Chordata; class Aves; order Passeriformes; family Nectariniidae; genus Promerops; species Promerops cafer. Next base: position 374,095 of record VZSE01009162.1, on the reverse strand, counting down.
GATCCCTCCATTACTATTTTAGGCTGTAATTGTAGCTAATAGGAGGAAATGGATTTATATTTTGCTGGAATGCATTATTTATCAGTCAGAGTTTGGGGATTCATACAGCCTTGTGGTGAGAACTGCTTGATAAAGTGCCTGAGGAAGCTGCACTGTGTGCGCTGGCCTTTTGGGTGTGAACTCAAAATCCAGAGCAAAATAAAAAAAAATAATAGTTTGGGAATGATATAGCCAAAGGAGGCTTTGTAAAGTAAAGACAGCAAGAAGCACAAGGTGAGAGTGTAATGTTCCTGTGGGATATGGATATATAGGGAAGAGAGGGAAAAGCTCCCAACAATTCTTAAGATCAAGGGGGCAAGGTGTCAAGTAGGACTGAAAAAAGCAATTGCAGCAACCTTTTCCAGACCTGTTGAGCTGATGACCAAGCTCTCCTAAGATCATAAAGGTTCAGGGCATATCTGCTTTCCTGGAGCAAAATCCTGTACATATTTCCCTAAAAGAGAAACTTTGTCGGGATAAAATGCTGCCATCCCAACCAGGTGGCTCCTGAAGGATTTTCACTCTGTGCCATGCCCTTGCCAGAGAGGAGCAGTCAGTAAAGGAGCAAAGTAGGTGAGAAACACAATTTTGGTTATTGGGAAGTGTTTACAAGTGAAAGGTGCTGGGCTATGAAGCCATCACTGCAGCGCGCTGGTGGAATCCCATTGTTTAGGACTTCTTTAGAGCAGCTGGCCAAAATCCTGGAAAATGTCTTTAAAGACAAACCTGCGCTGGCAGGGAAGCAAGCTGGATGCTTGTCCAGCTCCAGGAGGGGAGCTGAGGCCCCGCTCGCTGCCGGAGCCACTCCAGGCTGGGGCAGACCCAGAGCTCCCCACGCTCCTGCGGGTGGCCCCCAGCCCTGCCGAGGGGACACGGCTGCGCTGGGAATGCTTCCCTGGGTAAGGAGTCATTGCACAACCTGGCCTTCCCCTTCGGAAGTGAGCCACCCTCATGAACAATCAGCCCTGCACACACTGGATGTGATTTCTACACCATCACCGCGGGTTTATCATCCCTACCTACGTGTTTGTGGCTGCTGCTTCTTTCAGAAACCAAAGGAAACAAAGCGAGCTATTCTATATTTTGTTTTTCTTAGTAATTTATGATTAATGGGGTAAATCTTGGAATCCCTGCTCAGGGGTTTTCACATTGCATTACACAGGCCTTCTGTTTATACATGTTTTGTAACAGAAATAAAAAGTATTTCCTTTTAGCCCAAGGCACCTAATCAGGATTAGGCCTAGAGCAGAATATTTTGCATTCTTGCGTTCCAGGAGTACCTTGATGTGGAGTTATCTTTTGTCAACTGTAGATTGAATATTCAATTACACTACTCCTTTTTTAAAAGGTATTTTAGGGCCTATCTGATCAACTGATACTGAATACAGTTATTCTCTCCTCTGCATTCTGTGGATTTGGGTCATCCTATGAGTTCTTTAGCTGAAAGTTGATAATTGTAGAAGAATTTGGTTTGTGAAGCTGCCTTGCTGAGGGACTGAGGGATTTGGTGTGTATACAGTACAAGCTGTGCAGCATTCTGCTCATGTCTGGCACTTAAGGTCTGAGTGTCAGTCCTGCACTGAGCTCAGACTAACAAGTCAAGCTTTTAGTCTCTGGTTTACCCAGTATCTGCAGCACAAGAGTGTCCTTATCCCCTCCTACCTGTTGGCACTGACTCCTTCTCTGCAGACCAAAGGGCACTAAAATATTCACAAGGAAGTTGATTTATGTCCAAAATCAAAGCTCTTTTGCAACAGCATTTGCAAAATTTCAAGCAATTTGCAGTTGCTTGAAACAGCAGTCTTGTTCTTATTCTGAAGGAGCTACAAGGAAGCTGGGGAGGGATTCTGCATCAGGAATTAGAGTGACAGGACAAGGAGTAATGGGCTCACACTGGAAGAGCGTAAATTGATGTTAGATATTGGGAAGGAATTCTCCCCTGTGAGGGTGGGCAGGCCCCGGCACAGGGTGCCCAGAGAAGCTGTGGCTGCCCCTGGATCCCTGGAAGTGTCCAAGGCCAGGTGGGACAGGGCTTGGAGCAGCCTGGGACAGTGGAAGTTGTCCCTGCCCATGGCAGGAGCTGGCACTGGATGATCTTTAAGGTCTCTTCCAACCCAAACCATTTTATGATCTGTTCTCCAGTGAGTGAAGATGAGTGACTGGGAGCAAGACAGATGTCAAATCAAGGCAGTGTGCCCTGAATGCTTCTCAGGCAGAGCCTCTTTATCAAAGCCAAAGTGCATTGCAGAGCTTTTCTGCAATTACAATAATAAGCAGCTTTATTTAAATGTAATTGCCTTAACTGAAAATATCTTAATGTGGGGTTCTTTGTTCCATCTGGTGTTTGGAAAATTCTCCATAGCTTTGAGTCACCTATTTTGAATTTTTAAAAGGTTTATGTCTAGTTACAGTACAGACATATTATTACACATCAGAGTCTTAGTCATTTTGTTCTCTTGCATCCTGGTGTGCTTATTCACTTTGGTTTATCTGAATAGGGAGGGAAGGAACCTGGAGGGAGTGGGAAGGGCACACAGATTGAAGGGAAGGACCTGCTTATGTTTGGAAACAGTTGGACTTTACTTTTTTAGATTCTTACTTCATGGACTTATTTTAAATAGTATTACAATTGTGAATTGATAAAAAGTCCAGAAAAACCCTGTTTTTTCCTTAGAAGTTTTGTGAGTTCTACACTGGGCTGGAGGATCCTACTGAGTTAAAACATCAGATCTCACCTCACCAAATAGCTTCTACAGTGCATTATTTGCTGTTATTTTTATATGAAGGGATTCCTTGTTGCTGTTTTATCAATATTGGTTTCCCTTTTGCGTTACTGTGCCTGCAACATCCTCAGAAAGCAGCGTTGTTACAGCACTGCTTGGCAGACCTCAGTAGGAGCTGAGCAAAACTTCCAATCCCTTGACCTTTGGGTTTCCAAAATTAAAATTTGCAGCAGAAGTGTGTACCTTGGGCTTATCGCCTGAAAACCCTTGCTGGGTCTGGGCTGCAGTGAAACTCCTTCTTCTCTGCTCCGTCATTTCTGCTCCCCACCCTTCCTGTTTGAGCTGTGGTCTGGTCAGCCACACAAGAGATCTTGAATCAGGGCTCCTGAACCTCCCTTTGACCCTGTGCAGGACTCTCTGTACAACGTGAGTCACTTCACCATCAGCAAAGTTTGGCCTCATTTTGTCTGAATATCGGGTAAATTACATCAGATGACATCACCTAGCTCTTGATGGGATTGCTGCAGTCTCTGGGTCTTCCTGGCCTGGTGGGAGGACATGGAGGTGACACTGCTCAGCACGGCAGTGGCCCTGAGGCAGCCTGTGTTCCTGTGTGCTCCTTGTCATGCCGTCTGCAGGCAGTGGCAAAATTACTAAGTGCAAAAAAATTATTATTAAACAAATCTCATGTGTCAGGAGAACAACTTAAGTGCACTGTATGAAGGAAAAGCATTGGCCAGGTACAAGGATAGGACATAGGAAAATGGGGAAGGGCACACTGTAAATTAATATGAAGAAAGGGAGCTGGAATTCCTTTCAGCCTGTCCTGAACACAGCTCTCTGTTTGCTTGTTGTTGCTTTTACCAACAGAGAAGTCAGCCTTTTAAATCTCTCTGCTGCACAGGTGGCAGTGTAAGTAGAATAAAACAGAACTTGTCAAATCCAGGAATCTGGCTTGTGGAGAGCAGATCCCAGAAAGAGTGAAAAAAACCCAAACCCCTCAACCCCAAAACAAAACAAAAACACGATACCTAAACCAGACTTCCACTTCTGGGATCAGATCAAAACAACAAAAAGCCCAGAAAGATTACACTAAGCTCAACTCAAATTAGTTTATTGTGTTGAATGTTTCTCGAGGCAAAAGAGTTTACTTTGGAATTAAAGCACACCCAGAGAACACAGCCCTTGACTGGACATTCAGAGCTAATAGCTTGCAGAGGAGTTCAGGCCAGTTGACTCTAAAAAACAGATGGGTGTCGAGAGGCACCGTCGAGGTCTCTGCATTCCTCCCCGCGCATTGACTTGGGGTTGTTATGCTGAGATGGTCAGAAACTCTGCAGCTGTTTGATTCCTCTGCCTGAGCAGCTCTGACACCCCCAAGGGCCCTACAGACCGTGCAACGCAGCCTCTGCCAGGGCCCATCGCGCTGCAGACGGGGGGACAGGAGAGGGAGGGCACTCCCTGGGCTGGGGACCTGCTTTGGAGAGGTGTCCATGAAGCGGTCTGAGTGGCTCTTTCAAAGTGTGTTTGTCTCCATTGTTCCTTTTGGCTGTGGGGCTGTTTTGTGAGAATTCTCCCCAAAGATTTCTCTTGTAGCATCGCTTGGTAGCGTTTTGTAACATCTTGGCAGGCAGGATCCTGGCCACAAGTAATTAGTGGAGAGGTGGCATGAAATTGAAAAATGAATTCTGAAAATATTTGCTTTTAAACTTTCAGTGGGAGCTTTGGTGTCATGTTTGGGAATAGTTCCTGTTTTATCCCAGCTGGGCTGAAGTTTTTGTGCTTTTCTGGTTCATTGCTCTTTCGAGGTGAGAGAAGGGCATTTCTTTATGCATGGGGTGTCCCCACAAGTCCAGCCCCCCATGTCCTTCGTGAACAGGGAATGGGATGCCATGAAAAGAAAGGACCACTGTGAACTCCCTCTGCAGTGGTCCCAGGGGAGGTTGGTGTGTTCTCAGCAGATCTGGCACAATGGGTGCTCATAAATCTGGGACAAGTTCACATGAAATGATGCTTCCAGGTGGAAGTGAAGCTAATGGCAAAACATCTGGAAACTGCTGCCCCAGTGACCCTCTTCTACAGTGTGGAACTTTCTCTGTTACTCTGAGGACTGGCCAAGGAATGGAGATATGGCCAGTCTCAGATTTCTGTTTTATTTACTTATTTGTCAGGCTGCAGCCCTGGTGATAGGAAAATGCCAGTAGCTGTTTGTGCAGGAGCTGCTGAGTTCCCTTCCAGAGCATCTCTAGGCTGTCTGCCCTGGGAAGGGCATTTTTTTCAAGCCATCTCCCAAGGACCAAGGATTGCTGTGTTCAGATGAGAACAGTCTTCTCTTTGCTCTTCCAAGGTAGCTTGGCTCGAGGCAGTGCACTGAGAGCTTCCTAGTTTGGCTTACTGATAGGGCTGGAACATGATGGATGTGAACTCAAGGACACTTTGAGGAGCTGGAAGAGTGGCTGAAAAGGAGAACCAGCTTCTCCATCATACTTTCATACTACTTCTACTCCAAGCTCCTCCTTTACCCCATAACATCACCCAGGACACAGCTGCAATCACTTTGGAGGAGACTGAAAGGATTACAGGGCTCTCTGGGAGCAATTAGAGGCAGTCCTGAGGTGTCTGACACCCTTCCCAGTTGCCTGCAGCAGCAAATCTCCTTGCTGCTCCAGCTTCTCCAGGTCTGGGAGTGCCTGGGCAGCTGTCTGTGCTAGATGGCAGCTGGAAGGAAGGTAAGAACCAGGGGGTTATCACAGTGTTTCTGGGAGAAGAATTGCTGAGAAAAAGAGCAGTTTAGAGTCCAAGAAGAAGGTGTCAGAGCAGTGAGATGCTTGAGGAAAGGACAGCCTGGTTTTCCTTAGTTTATTTTCACATTTGACCTTTTGGTTAAGGAACCCTGTCAGTCCAATTTGTTCCAGCATAAAGAAAAGACGCTAAATTTAATTGATGACTGGCAGTGGAAAGTCACATTTTTGGGCTGGGGTTGTACACTGAGGGAACCTATTCATTAGCTCTCCTAATATTCTGACTATTAACTGCTGCTCTCTGATTCTGGTTTCGTGTGAGCAGTGTTTTTGTGAGCTCTCTGCTTTGATGGCATTGGATGTATTCCCCAGGAGCGGCCCCTGAGGTACAGTGAAACAAGGTGGAACAAGCACATGATAAACACAACCACCTGACTCTGCTCTGGCCTCACATGCCCTTGCCTCTCTTTGCAGTCAGATGAGGTGTGAGGTGGGGTTTCCCTTGCACTAAATCTTTGTGTCTTTATGCAGAGTTTGAGGTAAGAAGGGGGAAACTGCTTGGTTGGGCTTGTTTGTGTTTTTTTTTGTTTTTTCTTTCTAAAGGTCTCTCTTGAAATAACACGTAAGAGTCAATAGAGATGTTAGTAGCTGCAGTTGGGATTATTAATCCCACTTTTGCAGAGTAGTGGCAACTGGTAAGGATGGGTGCATGGCTGGATCCTCTCTAAACTGCAGCTGGGATAATCAAAAACTTAAATTCTCATCAGCGGTTTGCAGTGTCTTTGGTGTTTTCTCCATGGTTTTGTTCCTTGCTAGGACTTGGCCGCACAGAGGGCTGTACTTACCAACTGTTGTGTCCAGTCCCAAGGGAAACAGAAAATATTGAGGAATCACAAGAAATCCATCCAAATCTCCATTAAATGAGAATCAAGATAGTGAGGAACAAACCTACTGATTCTTCCTAATATCACATGGCTGCTGGAGAGGTGGTCCTTGAAATCAGCCAGAAGTTGATAGAAACTGGTGGACTTGAAGCTGGAAAGGGACTTTAGTAGGGCTCCAGGGAGCAAGGATGAAATGTTTCTTTCTCCTTTACATATCTCTTTGCTGTATATTCAAAATCTCTCCATGTGCCATAGCATGGCATTTGGGTTTTTATGATTCCTCATTGATTTGAGGGAGGATTTCTGTTTGAAAACCTCTGGTACAGGGTGCCTTGTGAGGAACAGAGAAGGAAAACCTGTTTTGTGTTTGTGTAACATTTGCTAGAATTGGTTAAACAGACACACATCAAAATAAATGCTGTAACCTTTCAATAATGTTTAGTCTCCCAGAGAATGAACATACTGTAAGTATGTGTGTTAAGTACACACCATTAATAGTCTCAGTGACATTTGGGCTGGCTCCACAGGGGAGATGAAGGGCATGCACTGAAAATGGTATCAAAAGGGAAAAATAATCACCTCAAGATACAGAAATAAAATTTACCAGAGCTTGCAGGAATAAAAATAGGGGTTTTTTTGGGGGTTTCCTTAATTGGGTTTGATCTCTGTGATGTCACCATCAGAGGACACAGCTTTGGTCCTTTCATAGCCTGGGTTTCTTCTGTGAAGTTGTTAGAGGAATGAGTCCAGAAATTCCTGGAGGAGCATCACAGGTGATGGATAATTTTGGTTAAAGTTACTGCCATTACTTAAAGGCACTTATTTATTTATTATTTTTCATTCTGGCTCTCTCTGTTGGTGTTTTCTGTCTCTGTTTGGAATGATATAACTGCGAGCAGAAATACCTAAGGGCAAATTCCCACCCTGGTGGTCTTCATCTCCAGCTCATTCCCCATGTCAAGGCAACCCAATGGTCTGCCAGCGGAAATAATCTTCTGCCCTAAAATGAACAACAGCCGGAGGTAAGGCTGGCCTGAGTGTCAACTAGGAAATTCCATGAAGGAAAAGCAATTTTGAAGGAAAGGTTGATAAAGTCAGTGAAGGTTCTGTTAACAACGATGGACTTGAATGCAGTCTTTAAGAAGCATAAACAGGATTTTTTTGTTGTTGTTTTGGTTGTTTTTTCTTTAAGAATCAGGGTTTACTGTTCTCTGCAAAACATCCTCTGCTCTGATGGTTTTGGTTTTTATTAACTCAGTGGCATTCACGTTTATTTTCACCTAGACTAAAGCAGAAAAAAACATGACTTAACTGAAACTCTGAGTGGTATCAAGCTTTGCTTAGGCTTCAGAAACCCTGGTTATCCTCTTATTATCTTTTCTTGTCTCCTTTTATCTCTCAGTGATAAGAATGGTTATTATTCCTGGACCATTGAGCTAAGAATATTTCAATTGTTTATTGGTCTATGAGGGCTGCTGTGATTTTCATGGTGGATCACATCAACCTACAATAAACAGATAAAGAGAGATGGGAGCCTCAATGTGGTGGGTTACTGGTGAGCTTTAACAGAACAAGAGATCCATGTGATGTTTTTGGACAGTCTCTAGAGATAAGACCATGAAGGTTTCTTCTCAGAGTGGATACACATTTAGTTTGGAGAAAAACTGTTCTTCTCATGGTGCACTGCCCAGCCCTGGGGTGTAGTTGGGGTGAATGTAGTTGTTCATCACTTTATATAACTCTCTCACATCTACATCTTGCATCAGTCACAAGGTTTGATTTGATATTTTTTTCTGTGGCTCTTAACATAAACTGAACTGACAGAGAGGTGCTGCAGATGAAATCTTAGGGCCTTTCTGGAATACCCCTGGTGACAGCAGGACTAGGGAGTCCAATGCAGATCTATTAATTTTGTATCACCTCTGCATCAGCCACAGCCTTGGGGAATGTTCCAGGGTGGACTGGAATAGGCTGAGATGGGAGCAAACCGGGGCATGGCTCAGACAGACCTCATTTGGCTGTGGCTCTGCTGACAGACAAAAGTGGTTTTCTAGAAGATTTTATCATTGGTGTGACTCAGCATCATTAAACTTGAAAGCAATGGCCAAACTGGTGATCAGAAAGAACTTGAGGACCATCTCTCAAAGTTTGATGGTCTATAATAAGTCACAGTGACATCCAGATGACTCATGTTCCTGCAAGTTTTCAAGCCAATGTTTTTCAAACACAGAAGGCGTTTGGATAAGCTTCTGAATTGGACCCAACCTTCCAATGGTTTGAGGTTCACCTCTTACTATTTTCTGTCTAACTTAGGCAAATGCTTAAATTTAGAAAAAAAAATAAACTTAGTCTGTAAACATTGAGCACTTTGTTTAAATATTAAGCATTAAAGTTACATGTTGGTTTTTTCACTTGAGCATGGAAATACGTAACTTAATTTGCAAAAGTGTGGAGGCCAAATCAATTTTGGGACTGGATTGAGCTCAGTTCTTATGCTGTGTGTGTTCTTTAGGGTTATAACTCCAATGTTTGCAATTTCACTCTGTGCCTTGAAATAGTCAATATTTGGGATGAAAGAGAAATTATTTGCAATTGTAATGCTCCAGTGGTAGGAAATGAAACTGATAATGTCTGATTGCATTTGAATAAGCACAGAAGAACACAAACCCCCAATTCTGTAAAGGCTTTTGTGTGTAAACAAAGCTCTGCACCCTGGGAGTAGCTGCAAGAAGCAGCAATGTACATACACCTTGACAAGACTGGGGATGCAGATATTCCCCCTCTGAGAGCCAAAAGAGTATGAAATGAAAGTATAGAGTTTGCCACTGTGATGTTTGTTTGGGGGAATGTTGGAAAACAAGGAACTATTGCATAAACCCTTCCTCTTAGTTGAGGCTTGTGGTTTATCCTCCTCCGTCCTCCAACAATTACAGTTTCTCAAGAGCAACCTAAGAATTGTTGAGTAAAGGTCATTTATATAGCATAGCTTTCCCTAGAATTGCTTTTCACCCTGGCTGTCATAAGGATTTGATGCCAGAAACTGCCCTAATTCATTACAGAAATGACTTGCTAACACTGAGCTTGGATGTGGATGTTTGGAGGCAGCTGGTGGGAGAGAGGAAAGGCCTTGTCCTCTGTGAAGAAGCCATAGCCTGATTCAGTTCATCACCTCTTTGCTTGCCATGTCAGTATCCAAAGAGATACATTTCTACAAATGAGAACAGGAATGACAGGAAAATGAAAAATCTCCCTCATTTAGTTGGAATAGTATCCAGATCTACCCAATTTGCTTAGATGTGCTGCTTTCTTAGCCTGTTTGCTGCATGCTCTGCATGGATTCAACCTAATTGATTGTATGATGGGATAGGATTTGCCAAAGCAGACCTTCCAGTGCTGCCAGCAGGAGAAAATGTGTCGGTGCAATTTGTAAAGAGGACTTTTCTAGCTCAATGCATTTTCCAGAGATGCCTTTTCTACCCTTCACCCTTAACCAAGTGCTTTCCCACAAGCTGTCATGTCTCCTGGAGGGTGATATTATTCTCATGAATGCATCCATCTTTCAGAATGAGAGCTGAATGGGGAGTGAGGTTGGGAATTGGGGACTTGGACAGCTTTAGCAGCCCATGTCATTAGTTTTCCTGTAACCAGTTTGTCATTCAAAGGCATCTAGGGTTGTTGTTGTCTGAACGTTGTTGCCAGCAGATGATTGTCCAGGCACCCAGGTGGTTTCAGCTCTAGATGTGTCAGAAGCAAACAAATCCCCTGTCATTTGTCTGGCTGCGGTTGTTGCACTTTTAACCAAAGACTCTTTTCCAACTTTTAGGCAGTTTTGACCAAAGACTGTTTTCCATGCCTTTGCCCATTCTCAGCTGCAGGTGTTTCTCAAGGTCTGGGCTTCAAGGCTGGTTTGAGGTCGTGGCTGTTTGCTTGCAAGTGGTGAAAGGCACAAAGCTCTCAGTCCCCAGATGGTCAGTGAGCCAGAGACTCCCTGTGTCTCTGAGTGAGCCACGTAGATGGCTTCAGCTTTGTGAGCCTGAAGTCCCAAGGCTCCCTCAGTGGTCAAAAGGAGATGGATAAGACAATGTTAGGCTCCTGCTGGCTTTTCTGGAGGGGGAATCATTATATAAATATATACATATATATATATACATATATAAATAACTGTCTGTAAAGGAAGCCCAAGAAGATTAACCTGACAAAACCATGGATGCCCTGTGTGAGTACCCATCACCATCACCCATCCAGCTGTGCCTTAAAGCCACTCTCCAGTGTTCAAGATGACTCTGCAAGGTGCAGGAACCAGAGCTTTTGGCTGGGAGGGAGCCATACGTGCACTGCAGCTGTCTGGACCATACCTATTATGTGGATAAGCAATCAGCTCCTGTCTCCAGGGCTGTCAATCTGGAACTTTTCACCAGCACTAAATTCACTTTAGAAAAATAAAATAGAGAGACAGCGAGATTAGTCAGACTTCTAAAATGCTTCAAGAAACTTTAATGTTATTATCTAAGCAGAAAGTTATCCAGCAATTCCTCAGCTATTTAACATAATAGGCAGTTGCTGACAAACGACGTTATCGAGAATACGCTCCTGAGTGAGGAAGAATGATACGATCTTGCCTAAATTGTATTTTAACAAACATGCCTATCTAACAATTAAGCTGGAGCAATTTTACTCTAATAGATGCTTTTGCTGCTTAATATAGAAATTTACATGTTCATTTGTAGCCCCCAGAGATCACACAGCTGCCAGACTCCCAGCTGCCACCACCCCATTCCTCCCCCTCCGACTTCTCTCGGCTTTGGCTACGAGCACTTGATCTAATGAAGCACTTTAAAATACAAATCCCACTGTTTTCATGGCCGTGGAGCTGAGCTCACTGGGCTGTATTTGAAATAGGCTGCCTGCCAGCCAGACACCCTTACTCACCTAAGCTAATTTTATTCCATCTGATGGCAAAATAGCCATTCCCCCTCCCTCCTTATCAGAATCCTGGTGCATTACACGTAAAGCTAAAAAGCCCAGAAATGGCAATCCTCCTGCACGGAGCTGTCCCTTCACTGTAACCCTCCTCCTGCAGGGTTGTGGGGTCAGGACTGTCCTGCCTGGGGTCAGCTCTGATGCCATGGGGGGCAGTTTTGGGCAGGATGGGCATGAGAAGGGGCAGTTTTGGGCAGGATGGGCATGAGAAGGGGCAGTGGCTCATCAGTTGAAACTGTGCCATGCGATTCACAAGGAATTTCCCAGATAAGGAGCTTACAGCAGGAGGTGGCAACAGGCAACTTGGGTGCTGGCAGCATTTTTCCATTCTTCAGTTACTCCGTAGTTCAGCCTGGGACAGGCGCGAGCCTGATGTAATACGCTGTGTGCTATTTCAAGGAGATGGAGCCCATGTCCTTCAGGCCAGGCCTCGGAATGTTTGGGAGATAAGAAATCCCACTCTGAATGTTCCTTACAGTCTCAGATGAGAGAAGTAGGTAATGCTTTCTTTTAGCTCTGCCAGTGAAATATGGTTGTTCCATCTAAGCTCCCAGAAGTGAGGGCCCATGGCATTCCATGACTTTTTGGGCATGAATGTAGCAGAAGGTGACAGGTAGAAATGGATGCATGATGGGTGAAGGAAAGCTGGTGGGGAAACATAGAATCCAGTCCCTGGGGGCTGCCACCCCAAAAGCCACAGAATATTGCAGGTACTTGGCTCATTTTTCCTTTGGGATAAAAAGCAGAGGGCTTTGGTTTACCTTTGGTCTCACCTGTTGTTCTGCCATGTGGATGAACCTTCTGGTCCTTGTGCTGGGCCCAGCTGGATATGGGGTGGAGACTGGCTCTGATCATGAGGTTCCACTTATGCAGGAGCCAGCAAAACTATGCCAAAGTAACTTGTCCAGCAATGTGAAAAAAAAGCCCAGACTTCTCCATATAATGGAGAATAACTCATAACTCTGTAAGCTATAGACAAAGGGGCATTTTCTCCAGTATAAATCAATTTATGTTTTCTAGGGATTTGGCCTAGAGCTCTTTTCTGACTTGCATTCCATTGTGTCACTTTTGTAAAACATTGTCAGAAATAATTCATTGTGGATTACCTTGTAGCATGATCAGCTGTCCGTAGCATAACAAGGGGCATCCAAAAAAGTTATTTCCTCCCCCTCACCCTTGCTGAGTGATAAACCTCCTACCAAAGGTGCCTGCGAGGGTTGGAAGGCCAGGGAATCTACTCCATTTGTTTTTCATTTGAAACAAAAACACTTTTGTATTACCATAATCAAGGAGGGAGGCAACTCCACTCCACTTGGCAAACAAACTTATAATAAGTGCACTTGCTGGGAAAATTTATAGTTTGTCCTGAAAAAGTGACTGAGTGCATTGATAGTGGAGCACCATCTGACCATGGAGCACCATCTGCACGGCAAAGGGAAGGAGCATCCTCCCTCAGTCTGGAGCTGAGCTCTCTTCTGCAAGGTGACAGATGCCTTTGTAAATTAATAGCTCAAATTAGACTCAGGGTGATGGAGATATTCAATGAATTTGGAAAATTTCTACTCTCCCGGAGAGAAAAAAACGAAATAACTTCTCATGTGGCTTTTGGAAGACGAGAAGCTACCCCTGAGAGAAAAGATTTCTGGGCTGCTCCAAGGACAGGCCAAACACCACATTGACACATTTTTAATGAACATCTTTTCCCTGGTCTCCTGGAAGCTTCCCAGAGATGAACCAAAATGCCCTTGCAGAGAACAGTCAGTGCTGCAAGTCATGGTTTGGGTTGGAAGGGACCTTAAAGATCATATCATTCCAGCCCCTGCCATGGGCAGAGACACCTTCCACTGTGGAAGTCAGGAGTGGAAAACTAACTTCCAGAAAGTACCTTGGACCAGCAATTCAGCCAAATATGGAGGTGTTAATGCAGACAGCAGTACCTGCAGGACTGAGGATGATGCCTCTGGAAAGCATCTTCCAAACCACACCCAAAGAGGGAAAGGAGAGCCTCAGATAACAGAGTCTTGGAAATATTTCTCTCCCTAAGATGTATGCAAAAACTCCTGGAAAGAGGCTCCTGCAGATCTTGAAAAGATTTCAGCCTGCAGAAGAGTTCTGCTGATATTTGATGCAATGGCCTCTTGTCCTTGACACCTTGTGAAGTGCCTCTCCCTCAAGATATAGGGGGCATCTGGTTAGACAACAATTTTTGTGTAGCTGCAAATAAAGCATTGAATGTAGGTGTTCAGTGCTATAAACATAAATGCAGATAAATTTGGTCTCCAAACTTCATAAGGAGTGAAAAACTGATTCCCATCACTGTGAAAAGTTGGAACTGAAATATTTGGGCTCTTTCAAAAGCTTTTGTTTTCTCTTAATTTTCATCTCTTTTGGCCAGAACTATTAGTTTAATATTATATAGCTTCAAGGGGAATTGTGAATGGTCCAGAATTCCACTTGCAGCTTAAAAATCCGAACAAAACCAAAGCAAAACCCCAAACCTACATTAAAACAAATGCCCTCAGGTGTAGCTGCTTCTGAGCACGGGCCAGGTGCAGGACAATGGCCAAAGTTATGATTTTCTAGTGCTGTCAATATAAAACTACCACTTTTTCTCAGTTACTCATGCTGGATGAAATTTTTCCTTCTGGTTCATCTCTTAAAACATTTGAGCCAATGTCATCTTCTCTTTCCAGGAACAAATTGGGAGGAAATTATTTTGTATTACCAATTTTAAAGAAAAGCCCAAACAAGCTCACAGCTGTTTGAATGTGAAACTCTCAAACATCCACACAAAAATACTTGACATTTGTTGATAGGATCTGGGGGCCTCACTCTTGTGACGTGCACTTCTCTCATCCTAAATCTGCAGCTAATCCTCCAACTGTGCATTGTTGCCTGGTTTTCTAGCCCCTGCTCCTGAATTATCAGTGCATGACAGAGAAGGAGCCTCCTTTCCATGTTCATGTGCCAAAACCAGGTTCATCTGCTCTGCAGTGCACTCCTGGATTAGGGATCTGTGCAGGGAGTGGGGCAGCCCTAAGGGTGATGTGATACCTGAGCACGTGATTGTAGCATTGGTGATGTCGCTGTAGTGTGGGGAACAAATTTTGGTGGAGCATAATTCAGAGATTTCCTAATCACTGAAATCTTGACTCTGCAGCCTTATGAATTTTCTCCCATCTGTGGTGGTGTAATTCAGTGCTGTAATTGCAACAGATGGCTGGGCTTTTAAACCATGATGAGGCAAAAAACTGTGAAACAGGAGAAAATGGAGAGTCTTGGGGACTGTAACGTTATGCACTGTGGGAAGTGTCAGGCTCTGATGTAAACATACATTTGGCATTACCTAGCTATAAGACACAATCTTCTTAACCAGTATTGTAAAAATCTCTGCTGATATTTGTTGATAGCTCACAGTTCACTACTTTCTCTTAGGCAGTAGCCACTCATTGCTGCAATAACTCTTACAGCTCTGCCACGGCAGCTTTGTGTGGATCATCATCATCCTTAACCTACACTGAGCTGACACAGAGCACAGGAGGGAGGTCTTGGAGAAAGGAAATTTAACTTTTCCCCCAAATCTTTGCTTTAATTTACTTTGTGTTTTAGAGGAGATTCACATTACTTTTGCAGAAAGCTTCAGCTTCCATAATCCGGGGCAATTCCTGGCTTCTCAGCACCAGGAATGTCAAAACATCAGGGGCTGTTTGGATGATGTCAGAGTTAACCAGGAGCAAGGCATAAATCCTAGGAAAAGTTCCCTGCCTTCCTTTGAATTTTGAAGATTTGTGGAGAGCCTGTAGCAGAGGCAGCAAAACATCTGAATTTTGGGGATGGTCCTTCAAACAAAATTCTGAACTTCTGGGCCGTTGTAAATGATCTAAGGAAAATATAAAGATAAGCAAACTAGAGAAAACTAGAGAACAAAGGTGGAGAGCAACCCCTCACTCCCAAGTGTTGGGAAGAAATGTTCCTGCCCCAAATGATGTCTGCCCATCATAATTATCATTAAAATACACTTTGCAGAAAGGGGCTGCATTTTACCTTTGCAGAGCAGTTGCTGAAAAGTGACAAATTGATTAAACATTACACTTTTTCTTACCAATAATCAATCTTCTCTCAGGCAACTAGTGATAGGTCAAGGGGAAATGGCCTCAGGTTGCACCAGGGAGGTTCAGGTTGGATATCAGGAAAAATTTATTCACTGAAAGAATGGCTAAACATTGGAAAAGGCTGCCCAGGGAAGTGGTAGAGTCACCGTGTTCGGAAGTGTTCCAAAAATGAGTGGATGTGGCACTTTGGGATATGGTTTAGTGGGCAAGGGAGTGTTTGGTCAAAGGTTGGACTTGATCTTGGAGGTCTTTTCCAACATTAATGATTCTTTGTTTCTAAGAGAAACTTTGGGCTGACGTTACCCACCTTCTGATATGGGTCTATCACCCTCTCTGCCACAACTGCAGAGAATAATGTTATAAAGCCAACATCATTATTTTAAAGAGGCTTTTTTTTCAGTTAATACAATCACTTGAATTTATCATGGAAGCTGCCTGTGACATCCTTTTAATCTAGTAATGGTATAACTCTCTAACAGTCTATTTGGAATGGATTAGGGAAGGAGAGAGAGCTGGAGAGCTGGAAAATGTGCTCATGCCTAATGCAATTATTAGTACTTCTAAATAACTCGTTCAAAAAGAGGGAGAGTCAGCTGCTGACTACACGTTCAAAGTTTTTTCCCACCTTGGGATCCATTTTCATCCCTGGTGGAGGTGTGGAAGAAAGGAAGTCAAAGCAATGACATAACTTCTGCATTTATCCCTTTCTGGGAAAACATCCTGTTACACCTAATATCCTTCATGGCAATCCCTTTGTTGGCCACAACCCAGAAAACTCCTTCTAAGGCCAGAGCCTTGTGCACAGCAGTGGAAGAGGTTGGGGACAGCCCCGTGTGAGGTGTGGCTCTGACTCACCCTTGGTGTTTGTGTCACTTCCTCCTGCTCACCCATCCCAAAACACATCCATGGAGCGGTGCCTTCGGCCACCCGCTCCTGAAGCCAAGCCTGGGGCCTGTTCCAGCAATGTCCTCTGTGCCTGAAGCTGTTCCTATGCTTGCTTTCTTTTCCAGTTTCTTGGGTCCCTTCCCCTCCATGGTCTCTGGCCAAAAAAGTGGATCGGTGCCACTCCAAGGTGTCCTGGTGGGAGGCAGAGATTTGACTGGACACCTCTGTGATGCAGGACAAGGGGAGCGGTTGGGAGTGTTTTATCTGCTCCCTTTTTTGGGCAAGGACTGGTAACCATCATGATGGATTCAAGAGTTGCCCTGGAGGCTCTGTTCTCCCTTCCCCTGTCCCCTTTGGGCACTGCTCTGAAATCTGGGGACAGAGTGCTTCTTATATGTTGATTTTATTTTTTTTTTTTAACTGGTTAAGAAGCACAGGAGGAAATCAGTAATGGGAGGCAGTTGGGATTATTTTCGAACCATGTTTTATTCTCTCAGTCAACTATAATGGGACTGCAGGAGGCTTTATGAGGAGCTGTAAAAACTCACTGCTGAGCGTGGTGGTTTAATGGTCGCAGGGACTTTCAAAAAAGAAGATAGTTTATTTTTATGGAGCATCCTTTAAAAAAAAAAAAAAGGAAAGAAAAAAAGTTTGGAAAAATTTTACAGGGAGAAGGTAAAATAGGCAGGGAGTGCTTCCTGGGGCTGGATGCTGATTGGCAGGGAGAAAGGGCAAAGTGGTATCTAAAGAAGGACAGATATCATTTACAAATGGGAAGGATGAGGGGAGCAGAATGGAAAGAGAGAGTAATGGAAGAAGGAAAATGAATGTGGAGGAGTTGGACAATACAAGAGTTGAAGGATGCAATTAGAGAACGGGAGAGAAGAGGAGAGGTGAATGTTAGAGTTGGGGTTGGATGTGGAAGAACAATTTTTGGCAGGAGTGGAGAAGGATGGGGTTAGTGGGAGGTGGCTGCTGAGAGGGGAGGGAGAGGGGCAGGGCTGTGAGAGAAGGGAGGGTGGCTGGGAGAGGGATTTTCCTGACAGAACTGGTGGTTCTGTCAGGAAAAACTTGGGTTTCTCTGCTTCTTCTGAGGTGATGGCTGTACCCTGGTATGTGATTCATGGGAATTTAAGAATACACAATTCCAGTATTAAGTTTATTGGTCATACCACTGGTTTCTGTACCAGGATTGCAGTTTCCAAAGATGATCTCTGTATGGGATTTACATGGAAAGAAAGACTGATAAGCAGAAGAACCCTCAGGCTGACCAAGCTTCTAGACTCTTCTCTCAGAGATAAGAATACCAAAAGTTAGCACTCTCAAAGATAGTCCTTTGTGGGTTTAATCCTAAGTGATGAAATGGCTTCTGCAACATGTCTTGTGATGACAAACCTCAAAGAAAGGCAATGCTTTTGAGCAAACAAATTTTATTGTATCCAGAATAAATTAGAAAGTGGCTCTTGTAATCTCACTGAGCGCTCAGGCCAGGAATATCGAGACACAAAGTCTTGGCGTGTAGCAGGATTAGAAGGACAGAGATGTGGTACCTCCATCTTGGCACCTCCTGCTCTTTTTATTGGATAAGAAATTTTTTCTTCCCTGTGGGGGTGGGGGGGCCCTGGCACAGGGTGCCCAGAGCAGCTGTGGCTGCACCTGGATCCCTGGAAGTGTCCCAGGCCAGGCTGGATGGGGCTTGGAGCACCCTGGGATAGTGGAAAGTGTCCCTGCCTATGGCAGAGGGGTTGGAAGTAGATGATCTTTAAGATGCCTTCCAGCCCAAACCATTTTAGTATTCTGTGAATCTCCCATCATTTTAAAGTCAGCAACCAACAACTAATCTGAAATCCAGCACCAGAGTATTTCAGTTGCAACCTGTGTCCACCCAAGTTTTTGTTAGAAGCTGGTGTTGAGCCTTGATAATGCTGCCCCGTCTTGGAGACCCCAAAGACGTTGAAACAATGTAGAGATAGGGAGGTCTGGAGCCATTGGCCAATTGAGACAATAAATAATTTCCCTTCCCCTGAAGAACGCAAGTGAATGAATTTTTATGCAGATTTTATATACTCAGTTTAAAAGAGCAACACAACCCCCTCAACCAACCAACCCAAATCCCCAAACAAACCCCAGGATGTCTCACGAGTGGGGAAGGAAAGAGCGAGAGAAAATACCAGGAAAACTAAAGGCTGAAGAGCTTTTCTTCCTTGCTCTGAAGAAGAGCAGCGTAGGTTTAATGGTCTCAGGAGGAGGGATAAGGGAGCTCCAGGCAGCAGAAGTAATTATAGTAAACCGTTGTGGTTTAACCCCAGCCAGGAACTCAGCCCCACACAGCTGCTCCCTCCCAGCCCTGTGTGGGGATGGGGGGAGAATGGGGAAAGTGAGAGTGATGCTTTTTTTGGGCTACCTGAAAACAGAGGCCAGACTAAATTAAGATAATAAAAAGCAGGTGTATTTATTGAATGGCCTTCAGGTACATTTCAGGCAGACAAAACCTCCCAGGGGCTACACCCAAAATGGACCATGGGTCATGGGTTGGCACACTTGCACACAAACAAAAGTTTGGTCCATTTGCATATTGGGGGTTAATCTTCCAATTACAGCTTTGGGTAATGAACTCATTTACCCCAAGTTTGCTCACCACCAACTCACTTTTGTTTACATTTCTTGGGGCCTGAGACAGTGAGGTGTCCTTGATTCCCAGGCCTAGAGAGGAACTTGTGGGTTGAGATGCAGACAGTTAATAGGTAAAGCAAAAGCCATGCAGACAAGCAAAGCAAACTGAGGAATTCATTCCAATCCCAGCAGGGGTTCAGGCATTCCCAGGACAGCAGAGCCCTGGTGTGTATAAGGTGAAGACAAAGTCCATCTCTCTGAGTGTTCCCCTCTTCCTCTTTCTGCCCCAGCTTTGTGTGCTGAGCATGATGCCCTGTGCTGGGGGATGTCCTTTGGGGTGTGTCCCCCCAACTCCCTGCTCACCCCCAGCCTTTCCACTGGTGGCGTGACAAGCAGAAGAGGCCTCTGTGGAAAAGAGTAGAAGTGTAAAAAGGCCTTGCTGGATAATTGCTGCTCAGCGATACCAAATAAAAAAGTTTTCCCTGAGTTATTGACACTTTTTCCAGTATAAATCCAAAATACAGCCCCACACCAGCTACTATGAGGAAAATTAACTCCTCCCCCAGCCCAAACCAGAACAACTGTGCAGAAAATCAGCTGTTCTGAGAGGGGTTTTGTTTTGGCAAATTATCAGTGAATATTCTTAACTTTTCCTTTTGATCCTCCCAAGCAGAATTATTTCCTTCAGGGTGAAACCCTTGGCAGCCCCAAGCTTTCTTTGGGGTGCCACAGGTTCCCTGCCAGCTCAGTACCTCTGGGGAGCCTCATGCAGGGACACCCAGCAGGAACCAGATGGACAAGGGGCGAGCCATGGTACAGCCATGGAAGTGCTTCTCTGGATTTCCATTCAGTGTCCTTTTACCTGAGAGGAACCACTGGAAAAGAAAAATTAAAAAAAAACAAAACAAAAAACAACCAACCAACCAATAGCAACACTCAAAAACAAACAAAACACAAAAAAACCCCACAAACAAAAACAAAAAACAACAACAAAAAAAAAAACCAAAAAACAGAAACAAAAACAAAGCAAAAAAAAATTGGAGAAACTATTCAGGAGGGCAGCACTGTATTCCTCTGACCTGCTTCCCACCCGGGTGTGTGCCTCCTGCTATCTTAGGCATTAAGGCTGTAAAAGCTTATTGTCAAATCAATTCTGCTCCTGCCGAGCCCAGGGAGACCAGGAGTGTGCCTTGAAATGCCTCAAATCTTGCCCCTCCCTGATGATTTGCAAAATTTAATTTCTGTAATGGGCTCTGGTGACAGAGGCATTCACTGTTTTTCCAACAGGAATTGCTGAATGTATGAATGACTCATTCTGGAGGCGGGAGATATAATGGCAGCCTTCGATATCCTGATCTAAGGGTGGGGAGGTTGTGTGGGAGGGGAGGAATGGGATAGTTTAGGTTAAATTATCCACCTTGCTTCCCCTTCATCAGGCAGCCCCTCCTTCTCTCGAAGTCCCTTCCTGGCCCGGGATCAGGATAATGCTGAAAGAAGGAAAGGGAAGGCTGAGGGACCTCCTGTGGGAGATGAAGTTTATAATATATGCATTTGCCTGGAAATGCCATAAGAAATTAATATTACAGAAACAGTGGGACTGCATTAATATTTTAATATTAAATGAATATTTAATTTGAAAGCTTTGATTTGAAAGTGAATGAGACAGCCATGACATGAACAGTCGTGCTGTTCCTGTTAAGAAATGTTAATGATTTATTGACAATGTCGGTAGCAATAACTTTACACTGTTTCAGTTACATAATGCCTTTGAAATATTGGTAAAGTGATTACTGAGAACAAAAAGCAGGCTGGCTTCTGCAGCCCTTGTGGGAAGGGCTTCTGTTAGAGAAAAGTTGTGTTTCCTGTGGAAAGAAGATCCCACCCTGTCCCTCAGAGTGGGGCTGGCTGGGGCTTTGGGCGTCCCTCTCCCCAGCATCAGCATCCAACAGCATTTTGGGGCATCCCTGTTGTCTGGGGTGCCCCAAACCAACACAGTGCTCTGACAGGGCTGATCCTGGAAGAGCTGAGAGCTTCCCAGTGCCAGAGTTCTCAGCCAGCTTCCCGCAGTCCCTCCTGCCATGGACCTTGGCACCTCTTAAAGCCAAAAATGCCTTGCTCCAGGGTTTCTTATGGCTGTTCTGGCTGAAGACGACTCAGGGCTATCTGTTAACTTTCATGAACTTGGTGATCTTCAACGTCAAAATCATCTTAACAGCTCAAGGTTTATTTTGTTCATTTTGAAGCTGTACCTGTAGTTTCTGGGAGCTCTCTTAGGGTTTTATTCTGGGAACAGGAACACAAACAGGTCTGTTGCCTCATGAGCATCCTGAGTTTAATCTTAAATTGCAGCTGAAATGAGAAGTCCTGGGCTGAATGGGGCTCCAGTGAACCTGAAGTAGGTGCCTACAGCCTGTAGGCAGTTGTTCCGAGGAGTCTCTGCCTGTATTTTTTTGACCCCTTGAAAACTCCTAGAAAAAGCTCTCCTCTGCTGAATAAATAGGGATGTGGAATATTTTTGTGACATGGTCTGTTACCCATTAGCTCAGAACAAGGAAAATTCATCAAAAAAATAATTAAAGAGACACTTTGGCATGGTGTCTTGAAAGCTGTACCATGCTGTAGGTTCCCAATTCCAGAAATGTGTTTCTTCTTAAGGCCAATCTTTGCAAAAAATTAAGAGAAAAATGAAACCTAAATTCACAATGTGACCCAATCTAAACAAACAGAGTACTTTTTCTTCCTTTTTTTCCCCTTTTTTCCCCTCTCCCTCTCTTAATTTCATGCTGTTGTTACAATCAGCCTTAGTAAAAGTAAGCTGGTGGAATGAAGAAACAAAACGCCAATAAAAGATGCGGTTTAAAGAACTGGTTCTTGAGCCTGCTAATCTTTCTCAGTTTTCAATTGCATTTCTCTGATGGCAGCCTTGGTTAATTTTGTGTTGGCAGAAGATGCTACACGTAGGATGGAGGTTTGAAGTTGTGTCATAAATGTCAGCACAGGTTTTTGTCTGCTACATCTCTGCCCTGGTCCCTCTGAATTGCAGAATGGTTTGGGTTGGGAGAGACCTTAAAGATTATCTGCTCCCAACCCCTCTGCCAAGGGCAGGGACACCTTCCACTATCCCAAATTGCTCCAAGCCCCAATGTCCAACCTGGCCTTGGACACTTCCAGGGATCCAGGGGCAGCCACAGCTTCTCTGGACACCCTGTGCCAGACTATTCTCTAAATAAATAATTTCTTCCTAATACCTGATCTAACCCTATTCTCTGTCAGTGTGAAGCCATTCCCCCCTGTCCTGTCATTCCAGGCCCTTGCCAAAAGTCTCTGCTCCTTTTTGGCTCCTTCAGGCCCTGCAAGGCCACACTGAGGTCACCCCAAAGCTTCTCCTCTCCAGGTGAACAATCCCAGCTGTCCCAGCCTTCCCTCCCAGCAGAGCTGCTCCATCCTCTGATCCCCCTGGTGCCTCCTCTGGATCTCTCCAGCAGCTCCAGCTCCTTCCCATGTTCAGGTGGATTCTAGATGGTATTTTGAGGAGTGAAGGCCCTTGATGTTTTCCAACAAATGTGGTCACACGAGGCAATCAAAAAGGATCAGATCAGCTACATCCCCTTCTCAAGTGTAGCCATGGTTAGCAAAGACCAGCTCTCACTGTGATCTGGTAGAAAATCAGCATGGAATAGGTAAATGTCACCTCCTATTGAAATTCTTCACTTCCACTGACATAACTGGAAAAGTAGGCACCAGCATACCTTGATCTTGGTTGATTTGTCCCAACCTGTGCAGCAGGACTCATCACCCCACTCACCTTTAGAGAGAAAGTTCCCCATGAAGTCACACATTCCTCATGAAGTCATTGCTGTAAATTCCACAGGCAGCTTTTCCTATTAAAAGCTGGCAAAACACTCCTTGCCCCAAAGCTTGCACTGAATTGGAGCACACGACATTTTAAGGGCTGAAATATTGTGAATGCTCCTAACAAAACTGATCTAATTTGTCAACAGAAAGCCTCATTGTTTTTCATAGGGACTGCTCAGTAAACTATTCTGACAACTCAAGGCTGATCAAATTAAAATCAGCCCCAGCTTTTTTTTAGAGATGAGCTGATCTGAAAAGGTTTTGGTATCCTAGAAAGAGTCACTAACCTTTCCGGGCAGGTCCTGTAGCATTTAATAACAAAGGGTACCTTCTTGTATAAATATTATGAACTATGGAATTTAATGAGATTTGTATTGCACTATAGAAATGTACTTTGGAGAATTAATTTTGAAGTCTGTAGGTTTAAATGTTTTCTAAAAATAGTTCTGAATATATACAGGGCTTTGTGCTTCTATGTCTATTTAGTTGGGGAGAATGTTTTCATGTATTATTTGGTGCACTTTTCATTTTCCTCATCCCTTTTTAAAGCACTGGTGGCAACAGAATGAAAGGAGGCTATTTTTTGCTCCAGGATAAATTTTGATATTTCAATTCCAGTTTTTGCCTCCTGAGGAATTTTCTATTTTCTTGAGATTCTTAACCAGGTCATTCACTCACTGATGGGTTTAATTACCTGCCTGAGCAGTGGAGCTGAGCTGCCTTTTCAGCAGCAGAGCCCGTGCAGCGTGTGCAATTCTGCACACAGATGTGCTCGTGCATTAACCGTCTCAGCTTTAAAAGAAGGATACAGGAGATCTCCTCCAACACAAACAAGGTTGTAGCTCTCTCAGATCCAGTTCTCTTCAGCTTTTATAGCTGCCCATATGATGCTTTCTGGTTTTCTATGCTCGTGGGCAAACAGGGGCTGACACTCACTGGTGAGCTGTGCTGCATCAGAGGGATCTGCGACGTCTCACTGGAGACCCGGGTATCACCTCCGAGAGCAAAGGGAATTTTTGAAAATGCTGCTAAATACATTAACAATGAGCTGGGGATAAAGTCGAAACCTTGCTTAGACATCTCGATTGAGAGTTGCCATACAACTGCAGCCAGTGGTGGGTCTTGGCTGAAAATGTATTTATATATTTAGACAGGTAGAGATGGACTTCACTTGTTTGAACTCAGCTTTAGTGCAGACGAAAGCAATAGGGGGTGGTGGGGAAAGTGCAGGCTGCCACCACCCTCACATATGGCAGTTGTTTCCTATAAAGCTTGCTATATTGTATTTATTTCCTCCCCTGACATATCACAGGAGGCCACCAATGCCAAACTTTTAGCCTAGAAAACCCCAACCTGTAGCTTTTAGTGAGGGCTGTTCTCCAATTTATTTGTATATTGTTGATGGTTTTCTTTTTCCTTCTGCTTTTTCATCTGTCTGGTTTCTATTTCCACTCTCTTCTGAACTCTTTCTGTTCTTCCCTCCTCTGTTTTGTTTTGTCTTGTTTTGTTTTTTTACCATGTTTGAGGAATCTCAGTAGCACTGAGAAGCCCGGGAGATATGAGTGGAATGCTCCGATTTAATACATCCTTGCCTGAACTCTCTTTTGACAAATCGATTAATATCTGTGGGCTCTGGGGGCAGAGCATTGGGGGGCACAGGAAGATGAAGCAGCTGGGATGCAAGGCTGGAATGAGGCTGAGGAAGCTTGGCTGGGATCAGGAAGGGAGGACTGGGGAGGGGCTGCTTCAGGTGCAAGGGGATGACACGGAAAGTTATGAGATTTTTCAAATTCTGGAGCTAAGCACATGACTGCAGAGACTGGCTATACCTTCCAGGCAGGCAGGCAACCACCTCGCTCTGCAGTGCCAGGTCCTGCCTTGCTCTGAGCTCCAGGCCTAAGGGATGATCCACAGCTGGCAGAGGTCGATTCCAGTGCCAGGAGTGCTGTTTGGTCCAAGGGAGCCTCCTGTGCCAGCCTGGGGCAGAAGCTGCCCTTTGCTTTGATTTATGGGGGATCTCAGGGTGCCAAGTGTTGCTGGGGATTGGGTGCCTGTGAAGGTCTAGGAAGGTTTGAGGGAAGGACTTGATTTGTGCTCTGGGTGCTGTGAATTCAGGACAAACTTCTCCCTTCAGATCTGCTGCTGAGGGCTGGGAGGGTTCCCCTCTTGGCTCCATCCCTGGTGTGCATGGGACTCTGCAGCTGTGTTTTTCAAATGCCATTCAAATGAAAGCAGAGAGGGGGAATCCCGTTTCACTGGGAATAGCTCTCAAATGCCGAGCAGCTTTTCCTCTGAATTCTGTCTTTTGGCTTCCTTGCTGCAGACTGACACATGGTGTCTTTCTCTTGATCAATTTGTTTATCGTTTACTTGATTATCATCTCCAATAGCAAGACATGGCAGGTCTCTTTTGTTAATCCTGTTAGTACTGGCTTTGAAGCAGAAATCTGGTTTAGGAAAAACATTTGGGTATGTTAAACTTTCCTGAAGATGTTGCCTGTGAATACCAAATCATACATAGCCTGAAGTATTTGAATTTTCTAGATTATTCCTGAGCCTTGCATTTCCATCTGTTTGGGTCCTGCTCCTCGTCTCTCCCTGTGCGTATGCACATGCCAGCACCAAACTTCCCTTCTGGCTTTCAGAGCAGCTTGTGTGGCTCTTCTGAGAGAAGAGCACAAGCAGAACCCTCTTCTCCATCCCCCTCTCCTGGATCCACCTCTCCCCCAGTGATGCCACTCTGCCCAAGGGAGCCCACCCTGTGTGGGGGGCTGGAGAGCCACCCCATTGCTTCTCCTGGGTTCCTCCTCCAGGAGAGCTGCTGCTGACCCCTCTCTCATTAATGTTTATAAAGTGATGTATGGTTGGAGGAAGATGTCAGAGCAAAGCCCTGGAAGAGTGATGACTTCCCATGTATCTTCTGAACAGGTACCCAGACAGCAGAGGCCCCCTGTGCCTTCCCAAGGCAGCCCCCTCCTCTCCCTGTACCCGTGCAAGCTGTTTATCTTGTGGCGAAGACATTAAGAGGTCTAGGAGAAGAGTTTAGGCTCCAGAGCTCAGCCAGTCCTTGACCTCTGGGCTGAGACTTGCTGTGGGGAGGTGACTAATTAACAGTGACTGCAGTGGTGTGGATTGTGTGTGGATACACGGGTGGAACATCTGCTAATGCACTCCGTGTTTACAAAGCCAGGGGACCCCTGGGTAAAAATCACCACAACGTTTTTTCAGTTGCAGAGTTACTTGACTGTCTGGTGCTGTCAGATACATCTTTGGTTCAGTGAAACAGTCTTTTCTCTGACAAATCCTCATGATTTGGCTGCTATGGGAGCCTGGCTACTCCTGTGCATTCCAGAAGTGGATGTGAGGTGGCCCCAGCAGATGTCAGGGTGGGCTTGTGCGTCCTGTCATGGACACAGCTCTCTCAAGGGAGCCCAAACACAGTGACAGTGCTCAGGGATGAATAAAGCAATGGCTCTGTCCCTCTCCTGCCAGCCATAAACCAGCTACCAGTGTCTACAAATCACCAAGAGATGGAAATCACCAGGAGTTTTTTCCTTCCTGGGCAGCTGACTGCTTGTCGTGTTCCCTATTCCTTCCCAGCCAGGTCCTGTTCTCTTCCAGCTTTTGATCCAACCCCAGAAGTACTGGAGGATGTGTGGCTTTTAGGTGAGATGGTTTGGGAGCCACGTAGCACATCTTGCATTATGGAAAACCAGGGGATCTCCTCATCACTTCCTCAGGGTTTTCCCTGTTTTTTCATGGCTTCTCCAGAATTCCTCATGGGGCAAACAGTGCAGAAGAGATAAACACAGTGTTCTGCTCTTACCATCATGATTTCATCTGGGACACTTAAATCTCTGGATGAGCAGATTTTTAAAAGAAGCATTATTTTAGTCTTCTTAACTGAGAGGGGAAAGCGAGGCAAAGGGGTTTTGTGTTCTTGTTGGGATTTTAAACTTGTGTGAGAGGGGCAGGTGGCTCCAAGCAGTCCTTTTGACAAAGGGGCAATGCCAGGAAGGCCCAGGGAGGCTGCTGAGAGCTTGTCCCTGCCAAGGGCACACAGGGATGCCCTGGGCTGGGGCGTGTGGGGCTGGCTGGGCAGGGTGCTGTGGGCACTTGCTGAGACCCACGAGGTCCTTCCTCCTCCCAGCACCTTTTGCTTTAGGCTGTGATTTTGCTGCCCCCAACAGTCTGCTGGTTTTGAACCTGCCTGGTGCTCTCCCACATCAAGATGTGGCCCTGGAGAAGTGGGATGTGAAGGGTCTGGTCCACAACTCACCCTGTGAGACTCACTGGGGCTGCTCCCATGAACCTGGTGCATCCCCATGTGCATGTTTTGGGTCGCAGGGACATGGCCTTGGAGGGACACCACCCAGGTGAGGTCACGGTTGATCTCTCTTCATGCCTGAGCAAGGATTTCAATCAGGACAGGATTTCAGTGCCAGGATTTCACCTGGACAGCCCATCCTGAGCACCCAGAATTAGAGTACTCAGTCCAAATCAAAATGGGTCCACTAATTTAATCAGCATTTACATGGTTTAATTGAAGATTGTGCCCCTTTGCTTACATCATCTACTGTGGCTTATCACTCTCACCACAATGTAGAACAGAGATTTTCCCCCCACCCCCCAGAATGTATTTCAAGAATGCGGTGAAAAAATACAAAGAATATGTAACTTTTTCTGGAAATACAATATTTCATGAGGGAAATTTGAAGGATAAAGTAACCGAATTCCAGGCAAACAGGCATCAGTATTGTTAGGAAACACAGCTCTCTGCAGGGCAAAAAAGAGTGGTATGCCACGTTTAAATAGGAATTTATAGCCACTGACTGCAAATTACCTTATAAAATTACTGAAACCTTCATAAAGTCATCAATTATGTGTTTAGTCTTGATTGTCATTTATTGCACTTCTTAATTGTTCAGTAAACTTTTCTGGATTAAAGGGTGTGTTTCAAATTGACATGAGGCTGTTTCATTGAGGTAAATTAACAGAGTATTTTACGTAAGGGGCAGCTGAGGGACCAGCAGCAGAAGAGTCTCTTATCCACTAATAAAGGCAACACAGAGCTGGTGGTGTGATTTAAAGTGAGTGGAGTTGTGTGGAATGATGAGTGTGCAGGCAATAGTTATAAATCCTTAAAATCAGGATTGTTATCAGTACAGAGTGTGACAGTGGAGGCAGAACACAGACTTTTAATCACTCTGTTTAAAACAAGAGGAGGAATGACAGAGAAAACATTGAAAAATCTGGTGGATTTACACCGAGTCCATGTTAGGTCTTCTGTTAATTCTTTTCCAAGACAGAACATGCTTCACATGTTTTCACTGTTGCTTTTTTCAGTTATTAGCATTTCATTCATTAGTGTTTCCTCAGGCTCATGGGGAGCTGTGGCCACATTCCACCCAATGCAACCCTGTACCACCACTATGTCCCCAAGCAAGTGACTCTATTTCCCCTAAAAGGTGCTGGTCTTCATGGGATTCACAACCCAGGATGCCCAAATCCCCTTTTCTTTGAAGCTGTTCTCAGCTCTTTGGGTTTCATTCCGTGCTATTCTGTGGAGGCAGCTTGATTCCGATCATACCATTGCTGATTGCATAAAATATGCCCTGAATCCAACACGTTGTGTTAAAATCTGGTGTCTGGGCCCTGTCTGATTCTGAGCAGAGTGGCTGTTGGATTGTGTTCCAGCCATCCTCAACCCAAGCCAAGTTGGGAGAGACTTGATTGGGATATCGGTGAGGGGTAAAGACTGTGAAACCTCTGCTGTGATTGATGGAGTTGTGCACGGAGAGGACAAATATGCACAAGTACTTACCCAGAATAGTAGGGCCTCAATTCAGCTGTATCTGGCAGACTTTTCAGCTCAACTTTCAAGAAATATTGTTTTTAATTGACCTTCGTGTGAGTAATTTGAAGAGCCAGCGCCGCTTTTCGCAAGGAGAGTTTCAAGCATGGAAACTCCCATCGTATGTAAAATTAGTAATTTTACTGTATCATGAGTGATTAAAGCTGACCCCCAGGGAGCCAAAAATAATGCTGTGTGACTTCCTTGCCCAATTAACACAGAACAAATGTGAAAATGTGTACATTACAGCAAATTGTGTGCTAATTGGCCTCGGAGAAATACTAACGACGAGGAAGAAATGGGCATGTAATTTCAAACATATTTGAGAGGTTTCACAGTCTGCTTGCAAATAGGAGGGAAAAAAGTCGAAATTTGACAAAACCATTATTTGTTATGATTTATTCACTCAGCTCCAGTCTTGAACCTGGGAGTTATTGGCAGCTTCAGCTAAGATTCCTGCTGAGTATTTCTCCTTATAATGACTGCATACAGCATTTAGCGCAATGCTATTTTTTGGCATAGTGTCATAAATATCTATTTTAATTCTCCTCTTTAAATGTGTAACTAGTGTTAGATTTTTTTTTTGCCTTTTTTTCATGGAAATACCTCTAGATGCAAGACAATCTCCCACTGCCTTTCCTGAGGAGAATATTGCACTCAAGTGCAGCAGTAGGATTATTCTCTTTGGGCAGGAACCTCTCTGCCAGGTCTGTACATCATTTTTGTACTGGCTTAAGCAGAGAATAAATGTCCATCTATGCAGGGGAGAATTTCATCTGGTTAGGGAAGTTAGATCTGACCCACAGACTTAAGGAATCCAAGATTTACTGACTATTCCTAAAATGAAGTCTCTTCTACTTCATTTTCTATCACATCTAGAGTTTATATATTACATTTTCTCTATGCTTTCACTATGTCTTCAGAATAAAACTGATAGAAGATGTAATTTGTGGGCTAGAGGTAAATCCCATCTTTCCATACTTTCTTCTTTCTTCCATAAGTACAGAAAGGCTTTTCCTCTGCAGCAAGAATATCCCAGGATTTGTTACTGGAGCTGCAGGCTGATTCATTGAAGTGTGATTTGGTCACAGTGAAACCCTTTTATAAGAGATAGAAGGTCAAGTATGTCCAAAATTAAATGATGCAGTGCTATGAAATTGAAGTGTTTCAGTAATTTTCCTTGATGATTTCAGCCAAATCATGATGTCCCTAAAAACCACCACAATTTCACAGAATTAGCTTTTTCTCCTGGAAAAACTGGAACCAGCATTATTTTAAGAGCCTGCTCTTCCAGCCTCGACAAGTGCAAAGTTCCCAGGGCCCTCAGAGGAGCTGTCGTGTGGAGAAAGCAGTGTCCTGGCAGCAGGATTCCTCCTGGTTTAGCTCTTGCTGAAGTTGAACAGGTTCACTTTTGGATTTTTTGGTTGATTTGCAGTGTCCTCTACGAGCTAGGTTAGTGCAGTGCAGCACTTAGCTCTGATC
The DNA here is from genome assembly GCA_013398275.1 of Promerops cafer. NCBI lineage: Eukaryota > Metazoa > Chordata > Aves > Passeriformes > Nectariniidae > Promerops > Promerops cafer. Next base: position 343,928 of record VZSE01009162.1, on the reverse strand, counting down.
TTAAATTGTTTCTGCCGAGCAGGCACAGAGACAGAAGTGTCTTTTTCACATCCCTGTGAGTTCTTCGGGACATCTATAGGAGTTTGTACCATTTATTTGCCAGTTAAATATTTCCTCTCAGTTCTTGAGAGGTTTAATGGCTTAGAGGTCTTGTATTAAAACTATAGATGCTACCAGTATTTTTTCTTTCTTGTAAGAAGAGCTGTGGTGGAGGGATGGGCTGGAGAATAGAGAGGGTCTCTAAGGCTGTGGTTCTGGTTGACTTCTGGTGGGACTTTGTGGATAAACCCAGCACCACTGAAAATACCGATTGTGTATCGTGGAGTGTTCAAATTAGTAAGAAACTCAAAAATAACGTATTTTGGAAGACTTGTGAGCATGAAATAACCCTTTCTCACTGGAAAAATTGATTTTAACTACTGTTATAATGTATGTTTTAAGTGGACGTTGTCAGAACTAAGCGATGCTAACAGGGGAGTCTGCAGAAGCAGAAAGATGCCAGTGCCAGGAAAACTCTGGTGCTCCACACTGGATTCTTGTTGAAAATTTATGGGAAAATAAGATGTGACAACCATCAATTTAGAAATTGAAGAAGAGGATGATGTGAGTGGTTTGTGACCGGGTTTGTTGTGATTTAACTTGGTTTTACTGGATTTCTTCAGAGGGGAGCAGTGGCCCGGACACTCCGTGAGCACCACTGCCAAGTCATTTCCACTGATTAAGGACTTAGAAAAATCCTTTTTGTTGCCATCAGGGGGAGCTTTTGAGATCTTTCAAGAGTGGAAAAAAAAAAA
>VZSE01009162.1:294413-343086 GCA_013398275.1 Promerops cafer | reverse complement strand
AAAAAAAAAGAGGAAAAAAAAAAGAAACGTCCCAGCTCAGAAACAGAGATCTACTAACCAGCAAGCAGCCAGGAGCTTACCTGTGGCTACAACCAAGCCAAGGAAACCAGGGGAGCTGAATTCCTTAGGCTGAAAAAATAGCAATATTGAGAGAGGATTTTTTTACTCAATCCACCAATAAAATTAATAATTGATTTTTTAAATTATTATTTCCAAAAAAATAACCCAGGAGTCTTTGGAGCACGCAAAAGCCAAATCCTACTCTGTTGCTACAGCTTCTGGAAGGCAAATGCTCTTCAAAAAGCTTCTCTCCTTTTAGCTCCTGATGATTCGATGGGGACCTTTGATGCAACATTTGGATTAGCTGCACACAACTGCACTGAGGGGGACCACAAAAGGGGGAGCCTGGCTGATTGCATAACTTTGAGAAAATAATAAGAGGAAAAGAAGGAATTAGAAAAAGAGAGAGTGAGAGTGGAAAAGAGAGAAAGAGAAAAAGAAAGAGAGAGAGAAAAAGAGAGAAAGAAAGAAAGAGAGAAAGAAAGAAAGCAAGCAATTAAAAAAAATGTCTGAGACTCAAGTTTCAAGACTCTTTATGTGCTGCAGAGGAGCATAAGGTTTACCAGCAAAGTGCAACGGGGAGCCTGAGAGGAGAAATAGCTTTCTCTTTTGCCAAGAAAAAAAAAAAAATAGGAATGTGTGTTTTGGACTGGACTGAGAAAGAAAGCTGGGGAGATTGCAAAAAGGGGGGTGCAGGATTTTTGTCACATTGATCCATTCATCTTGATTGTCTTTAAAAAATAAATAAGGGGGTGGGGGGAAGTGATAGAGGGAAAGAGGAAGAGAGGAAAAAGGGGGGAAAAGGAAAACAGCAAAAGTGTTTGAACCTCTGGAGCTATCTGCTCCTTCAAGCTGATTGATTAGTCATGATCCCTGCAGTTTTAATGGGAATCATTCAATTGGGAAGGTGGAGCACCCTAGAGTAGATTAGCATATTCTTGTTTACTCATCTTCTGAGGGGCTTTTTCTCTTTTCTTTCATTTTGTGGAGAAGAAGGGAGGGGGGGAGGTTGGGGGAAAGGAGGGGGTTGTGGCTTATGTTATAAAGGAGGCCAAAAAAATAAATAGATTAGAGCATCTTTTGGGGGGAGGGAAATCAGTGGGTCTGAGTCTTGGAGAAAGCTAGGGGGTTGTTTTGGGGTTTTGTTTTGTTTTGTGTGTGTGTGTGTGTGTGTGTGTGTGTGTGTGTGTGTTTTAAGAAGAAAAAAATAAAGGGAAGAAAATTCAGCAGAGAAAAGAAGAGAGAGGAGTTCCAGCTGTGGAGGAATAGAGGAGAAGAAGATAGATAGAGAAGGAAGAACAGAGAAATACATTTCAACCAAGAAGGAGTTTTGATTTATTTGATTTTTATTTGTTTTAAGGAGAAAAAAAAATCTATAAGCAGGAAAAAGAAAGAAAGAAAAAGAAAAAAAGAAAAGAAAAAGCAACTGAGAAGGGTTATAAAAAGAGCAAATACCAAGAAGGGTGAACAAGAGAAGAAAGTCAAGGCAAGGAGGAGCCCAAAGCTGGCAGATCGGGAGGATTTGCAGGGGAGAAGGGGGGGGAAGATTGGAAATGCAGCTCTGGAGTTTGCTGCTGCCTCTTGCGCTTCTCTGTACAGCCCTAGCCAGTGGACCCGAATGTGGGATGGACGAGCGCTCCCGCAGGGCACGAAGGGACACCAGGCACAGCCGCCAGCTCCTCCACACTGCCCCGGGCACCTGTGCCACCAGGTTAGCCCGAGGAAGGCGCTCCACTGCTGGGCTGGAGCCTGGGCATGTCCCCCGCAGGAGGCAACAGCGGGAGGTAAAGGACGAAGAGGAGTCCCTTACCCCGAGCAGGGCGCTCTATTTCAGTGGCCAAGGTGATCAGCTGCGGCTGAAGGCAGACGTTGAGCTGCCCCGAGATGCCTTCACTTTGCAAGTGTGGCTGAAAGCCGAAGGCGGACAGAGATCTCCGGCTGTCATTGCAGGTAGGTCTGGCCGTGCCTGTGGCTGCAGCATCCCCGCTCCGTGCCGGCAGCCGGCGGAGCGGGCGGCTGGAGGCGTGCGTGTGTCCGGGAGCGGGGTGTGCACACCCAGCCCCGCGGGAGTGCCCCGCAGCACACGGGCGATGGCAGCGCCTCTGCAAACACGCCGGGCTCGCCTTCGCCCCGCCAGATATTCCGGGAGATCCCGGAGCTCTGCGGACCGGCTGGAAGTATAGGCTCGCAGGAAAAGTTATGTAAACTTTTGCATAGGGGAAATGGCAGTGCCCTGGGGTAGTTCATGTCTTTCTGGGTGTGCGGATTGAGGTGCAGGTAGAAGAGGCAGCTCTTACGGTGGGGTTTTGTCTAATTTTCAGGTTGGAAAACTGTAAGTAGAGCATTTGAAAGTGTCTTGTTTGTATGTATGGAAAGAAATGTATATGATTGATGTGTGGCTGCAAAGAAACGCATATCTAAGGTCCCCCTACGATTTCCTTGGTTTTATTGGCTTTTTAGTGTACTCCACTGTTCGCTCTTTAGATGCAGTGTTAGCATGTGGTTTCCAAAAAGCTATAAAGGAACTTTTTGGCTATTGTGAAACCTCAAATGAATCAAATGAGTTTATAAAGTTCCCAACCCCTCGACACTCAGCTACGGCTGGGACTCGCACTGCAGCTAGAGGATGTGTGGAGTATTTTTGTCTCCCCTTAGAAATGGCAAGTGTAACATCAATGATTCTAAGGTCAAACAGCCCTATAAAATCATTTAGTACTCAAAGCAGCTACCAGTCTAAGCCGTCTGAGCTGGACAATAACAAGGAGTATTGCACTTTTCTTATTTAAATTTTATGAGCCCATCCTGAATTTGGGTCCCTCTCCCCGCGTTCGCTCCCTCTCCCCCTCCCTCCCTCTCTCCCTCCCTCCACCTCCTGCCCTTTCCCCGCTATAGTGATAAAGTGCGGCGAAGTTGTCGTGAAATCGGATACTTTTCGGAGGGTTACAAACCCTTATAAATGTCGCCACATCCATCTTTGCTCTGAAGGAAGTCATAGAAAATGGAAATGCCCTTTAAAAAAAAAAAAAAAAAATGGAAACAAGTCAGAAAGAGAAACGGGTATTGGGGGGCGGGGGGAAGACATGTTTTACAGTTCTTTTGGCAAGGAGATTCCCTGAAAGTACAAGGTTTCCATGTCCTAGGATGCCTTAAAGAGACAGGGAGGATTTCCCCTTTCCCTTTAAGTGGAGTCACTTCCTCGCAGGAGGCAGCGCTGCTTGTGCCGCCGGCGCGGCTGCCCCGCCAGCCCCGCTCGCTGTCCCCTGCCACCCTCCCTCCTGCCACATCCCCGGCTCCGTGCCCCATCCCTGACCGGCGCGGCGGCTGTCTCGCAAGAAAGTTGCTTTGTCCTAAAGAAAACAAAAACTGAGATGAACTCAGCCGTGCTTTTCCTTAACTTTCCCTAATCCCAGCTGCTCCGCTCGCTTGTGAGGAGGCAGACGCCGTCTGTGCGGGGCTGCCGGGGTGGGCAGGAGGTGCCGGGCATGGGCTGGTCCCGTGTGCCTTCAGAGCAGTGATTTCATAGGTGAACCACATTATTCCTTGATTTATTCCCCCTGGCTTTCTCACATTCTGCTCTTCTGATTCCCAACCCTAACTTAAACCCCAGGGCTCAAAGTGCTTCCCTTTCAAGTTAGGAAAGGCAGAATTGGGGTTTACACAGATCTCATCAGTACCAAAACAGGGTCAGTGTATATTTTAATGTGTTATCTTAATCCAACACCTCGGACCCCATGTCTGTCTTTGGTGCAAGTATCTCTAATTCTCACGACAGGGTACCTAGACAAACATATACAAAAAACATTTGTAGTAAAATACTTTAATTGGATGGGGGAGGTTGGGTTGTTGCCTGTATAAAACACTTGACCCATTTTATGCATGGAAATAACATTCCACTGTGAAAAATGAAGAGAAATGCCCCAGTTTTGCACCGTGGAGCTTCAGCTCAGCTCGGGAGGACTTTGTGATTTTTATTTTATTTTTAAGCTCCCCCTGCCCCCCTCGCACGCACTCTTGAAGAGGAGCCAGGTTTGGCTCTGTGTGTAAACACCTGGAAGAGGTCCAAGAGGAACTCACTTGGAGTATCCTCTGCACACCACAGCCTCCCAGACCTGCAGCAAGCTTAGAGAGAGATTACGCTTCCCACAATGAGGAAATCAAGGGCTCTGGCTGCCAAAACTCTTGGCTTTCACATTTTCACTGTTTTGGGATGTGACAGACTGAGGAGCTCAGTTCTGCTGTTGAATTTGCATCTGTAGGACCCCACTGAAATCAAGAGCCCATCTCGGTGTTTGGAGGGGAAGGGACTGGGGCACATTTGCTGGCAGTGCCAGAAGTTACTTTCTCCCCAACTTTCATCCCAGTTGCAAAGTGGGAAGCTGTGTGGCTGTGCAGATCTGAGGGAAGGGGTGAGATTGACTGGAATACACCTCTTTTTCAGAGTTGCTCTTGTGTCTCCACCTACTTTCTGCCCCCACTTTCTGCCCGTGATGACTGCTCCCCTTGCACCCCTCCCTGCTGGCATGTAAGAAATTACGGCAAGTCCCCATGTGTGCCTATAGGGGAAACCTGATGTGTCTGTTAAAAATCTCATGTAGGACCCAAGTTGTTATCAGCTTCTGCGCCTGAGCCCTGACATAATGGAGTTCTTCTGCTAATCCAGGCTACAGGAGTTTCTGTCTGGAGCCAACTCTCCTTACGTCACCCTCTGCTGCAGTATTCAATTTGTTTTCATAAATGGCTAATTTTACAGCGCTGTTAAGTGGGTTCGTCATTGTGCCGGGCCATGCCCTGTCTCTGATGAGAGGCAGTCCTGGTGCCAGGCTCTGCCAATTTTCACGCTGCTTGGCAGCGCTGTTATTGCCGCCCTGTTTGACTCCACTGATATCTGCTCTGGCATTTGTCAGAGGGAAAGCTGTTGGGAAACTGCAAGTCTGACCCATTGATCTGCGTTACGCAAAAGCTCAGGAGCCCTGTCGGAGCTGGGCTGCGCTCCTCGGAGCGGCTCCCGCGGTGCGGCTCCCAGAGCAGCTCCCGGCTCCTGCGCACTCGCCCTCCCTCCTTCCATCCCTCCCTCCTTCCCTCCCCGGGCCGCAGAGTTCTCGGACAAACCCTGCTGGGATGTGCGCACCTAGCCCGCAGCGCAGCGCATCCCTCTTGTAAACACGCACATGTGCGCATGGAGTCAATCAGGCGGCTCCGGGCACCTTCCCCCGCGCAGCCTGTGGATGCTGGTGCAGGAAAGGGTTAAGGTGGGGCTGTGCTGGGTTAGGTAATGCACACACACACCATGCTGAATGAGGGGCTTCAAAGCGCTGCTGACCTTGCTGCTGTTGTAATCAAAGATATTTCAGTTCCACTGTGAAAACGCAACCCCATCCTAAGAAACAGGATCCCCCCGAGTCTCTGTCAGGGTGTTTTCTGGTGTGTGGGGTGGCTCATATTTTCACAGGAGCGAGATGTTGACTCTTTACTGGCTGGGAGCTGAGAGGAGCGGGACGCATGATCGGCAGTGGGAGCCGGAGTAAGAAGGCGTGCCTGCTCTGAAGAGTGAAAGTTATTTGTATTTTGCTTTGGGTTTTTGTTTTTTGTTTTTTTTTTCCCCACTGGTTCATTGGTTCATTGGTTTCATTCCCCTCTGTCTCTCTATTCCTCAGCCTGCCAACAGGGAGCATGATCCCAACCTAATAAAGCTTCATATGTAAGGGAGTGCCTGTGTTTTCCCAACTTCAGTCCTTGATGAACATAAAACTGCAGCAGAATCCAAAGGGAGAGAAAAGCCAAAATCAGCATGGTGGAACTCACTTAAAGCCACAGCTTTTGCATGTAAGGGACTGAGAAACATCCATGTCAGGGTCCAATAATTAGGCAATTATAAAGATATGTAATTGGCATGGCATAGGTCTAGTCCCTCTACAGAGTTAAAGGATATGTGTTTACTTTGGGGAGTTGTTTCCTTCTGAAATTTTGGAGTCTGATATTGGTTTAATACACTTCAGGTAGAATTGGTGAGCTGGGTCCTATCTCCAGAGCTGATCCTTGTGCTGGGTGTGCTGGGAACTTGAGGATGTTTTCAATAGAAAGTTTACTCATAGTTTCACTGGCGTTAAAACAATAGGCAGGTGGATAATGTGGTATTTTCAATAGCCTGTTGTCTTTCAATTGTATGATTTTTCTAGTTGTGTTCTGTAATGAAGAACTCCAATGAAGCAGTAAGTCAAATATAAAACTTGTCGTTCTGTTGTTTAATTAGTGCTGGCATGTGCAAGGTCCCAGGGTGCTGGCCGTGGTGGGCAGAGTGGAGTGACAGGGGCTGGAACACCTGCACAGATGTTCCTGCAAGGTGACAAGTCTCTAAAACACCATTGCTGAGGGGTGGGGGAAGCCATGTGGGTTTGGCTTCCCTGTGGATGGGTTCAAATGATTATCCACTTCATGACTATGGATCTGGACATGGCTTGACTCAGAGGTCACTGAACAAAATACCCTCACAGCTTGTCTTTTACTAAATATTTGCATTTGAATAGCATATTTCCTTCAGCTGGGGAAGCTCGAACAAAAATCAGAAACTGATTTTTCTTTCTATAACATTTCCAATTTAATCTGGTCTCATTCTTTTGACCAGTTACACCCCAGAGTCAGAACAGCACAGTTAGAAGAAAGCTGGGGGCTTTTTTCCCCCCTTAAAGCACTTACACATAGGCTGCTCTAATTAATTAAATGATAATAAAACAGTGAGGGCAATTTGACTCTGTGTGTCTGAAGGGTGGCAAATTTAGATTCCTAAATGATGTATGGCTGTCTCCTGTAGGCACGGAGTTGTGTCCCAGGCTGAGTTTGCCTCTCCAAGCTTCATTTCACCCTGATTTATTTCAAGCCAGCCTGTTTAGTTAGAAAAACTCACGTGAGGCAGAAAGCAAGTGGCAAGGATGGTGTTTGGAGAGCGAGCAGGAGCAGGGCTGTCCTCAGGGACTCGTGGAAATGTCTGGAGGAGCGCAGAGCAGAGCTGTGCAGGGCGGGCTCGGTGCTGAGGGCGAGGGGAAGCCCTTGGAGAGCTTTCGCACGCGATGCCATCACCAAAGACAGCCCTGGGCGGGGTTGGAGCATCCTGGGAATCAGGCTGGACCTGCTTTCCAGGCCCCCATTCCCACCCCACATGGTGCCAAGAGGGGGTTGTAGGTGGCCAAGGGGTGCTGAGGCTGTGGCTGCACTGAGCACAGGTGTCCCCTGTCAGCCCCAGCCACACGTGGCATGGGGAGGGATGAGCTTAAATCCTAAATCCCAGAGGGTCTCACTGATGCTGTCTCCCTGGGAACCCTAACCCAGACCCTCCACACAGGCAGGTGCCACTTTCCAGTGCTGAACAGGACAGGTCTCTGCTTGCACTGCCCCAGGTGTTTGCTGGGGCAGTTCCGTGGTCTTTGAGTCCGCTCACCTTCGCCAAGGGTGGGAGATCCTTGGCTGAGCACATTGAAGAGCAAGGATCCAACTGCCAGTGGACACCTCGCTGGTCACTCAGTTTACGGGCAGCCAGTTGAGAGGAGCTGGGAGTTTTGGTGGAGAAATGCCTTCTTTGGAGCCTGGGTCTGGCTCTGCCAGGACATGGGTCTGTCATAAGAGAGGTGAAGCCACAGTGCAATCAGGAGCACCTTTAACTCAAAAGTGTTTCGTGCCCTGGCAGCCCAGAAAGCCAATTGTGTCCTGGGGTGTGTCAGGAGGAGTCTGAGCAGCAGGGGAGGGGATTCAGCCCCTGTGCCCTGTGCTCAGGTGAGAGCCCACCTGCAGAGCTGCCCCAGCCTGGGCCAGCACAGGAAGGAGCTGGAGCTGCTGGAGAGATCCAGAGGAGGCACCAGGGGGATCAGAGGGATGGAGCAGCTCTGGGATTGTTCAGCCTGGAGAAGAGAAACTTTGGGGTGACCTCATTGTGGCCTTGCAGGTTCTACAAGAGAGCTGGACAGGGACTTCTGACAAAGGCCTGGAGTGCCAGGACAAGGAGGAATAGCTTCACACTGAAAGAGAATAGGTTTGGATCAGATATTAGGGAGAAAACCTTCCCTGTGAGGGTGGTGGGGCCCTGGCACAGGGTGCCCAGAGCAGCTGTGGCTGCCCCTGGATCCCTGGAAGTGTCCAAGGCCAGGCTGGACAGGGCTTTGAGCAGCCTGGGATGGTGGAAGTTGTCCCTGCACAGGGCAGGGAGTGGAATGAGATGACTTTTAAAGGTCCTTTCCAACCCAAACCATTCTATGAAAAATATTGCAGGACCAACAGGGTTTAGGTGCTCTCAAAGCCACAGGATTAACCAAGTGCTTTCACATTGGATTTTCATGCTGGCCCAAGCCAGGGAAAAAAAAGAGCCAAAGTATAGTGTCTTTTTTCAAAAAGACATATTGTAAAAACAAAAATAAACCCTTCCATGACTGGGGTCAGCTGAAGTGCTCCTATATAATACTTTTGCTTCTAATTTTGTCTGTTGCTTTTTTAGCTCCTCTTTTCTTTTCTCCGATAGAAATTACAGGAGCAGCAGCAGAGGAGGGACCACCTGGGTTGCCAAATTCAGTCCCCTGCAGTGTCAGGGATATAACAGCAGATAATTAGTCCAAACATTCACAGAAAATCCACTTTGTAGGTTCTGATATAGCACAGGCCACAGAAGATTTCCCAGTGCTCTACTATAAACCAAAGATCTTTAGCTAAGACTGAGAGTCCCCATTTTAATGTAAGACAGGAAAAGAGAAGGACAGATCGACAACATCTTAAGTACCTAAAATCCAAAACATTGGTTTAGAAAACTGTTAAGTATGAGAAAGAAAAACATTGGCTGGTAAAAGGTATCAGCTTTCTTATTTTCAGAGAGTTAAAATGAATCAGGTGTTTTGACAGTTATGAAACTTCTATTGAAATTTTCAGTTGGAATATTTGCCAAAACTGATCCTTTCCCACAGATAGTCTGTTTTGATTAATTTCCCCTTTTCCTGAGAAAAATATTTTATCAAACATTTCCCACCCTTCTCTGGTCTTAGCCTGTGTGGCAGTCCCTACATCCCGTTGTAGTAGGAATGAATGCTTGATTGCATTTTTACTTTTTCACACCTTATATTCCAGATGATTGAGAAAATGCATCAGAAAATACTTGTTTGATCAAAATCCTCTATGTTTTTTCTCTCAAGTGTATCAGCAAGTCTAATATAATCTTTTTCTTCATTTACCCTCCTCTCTCAATGCTACCAATTTTTTCATCTAGTGCTGTTTACATGGGCAGTATATATTAATCTTCCTATTTCATATATGCAAAATATATAGGACTCTTCTATTTCTTGGTTTCTGGGCATTTGCTTCATGCATTGTTCGGGGCACAGTTGCTGTGCTGTGCCTTTTGTTTCTTTGTTTTCCCAAAAAAAGAGGCTTCTGAAGATGAAGATGAACCTTTTCTCTGACCTCACCCTTCAATTTTTCTGTGCCCATTTCCTCACTTGGGGGTTGCTGACACCTGGATATGATTCTTGATTTTATTTCACCTTTCTATTGAGAAGGAATACTTGATTGTTGTGCTATTTTCCCTGTCTCTCCACATTTCTCTTCATTTTCTCTTCTGTGAGCATGCATGCACACGCACACACACACCATTTCCAAAGCACCTTTGATTTTCTTCCCAGATCAATAGAGCATTTAAACTCCAATGATCAAGGAGGAGCAGCTTGTTTATTTCCCCACATATTCTGACACAAGTGGCACATCTTGTAAACTGCTTTGATTTGATGTTAGTGCCTGTTATAAAGTTTATTCTCCCCAAAGCCATCCATGAAGTTAAAGTACTCTTACTCTGAGCAGGAGCTGAGCAGAACTCAAAAAGGCGAGGTAAAAAGAGAACAGGAGTGAATATCTTACAACAGAAATTTGCTTTCTGATATCCTTGTTGACAGTGATCAGAACAATCTGAGGACTGTTGAGCATCCATAAGTTTGGCAGCACCAAGTGAGGGTACATTGTGTATCATAGTTAAAAGTGAACAAATATAAATACAGGTCAATTATCCCTTGGCAGAATGGGGCTGGATTTGTGGTTACACAGGAAGCACAGACTTGATCCTAAACCTGGTCAAGATCATGAAAAATACCATTGAGCTTGGCTGAATCTGGCGAAGGCTGTGACTTCAGAGAGTTTTCCACACCCCTTCTCTACAGCCTGGACCTGTCTGTGGTCCTTGCTTCAGTATCCTTTATTTTGCAGACTTTTTTTGCTTTAGACATGAGAGAAGAAAAACTGTGAAGCCCTAACATCAGAGGAAGGGGACATGTTTATTTAGTTTGCTATACTTCAAATCTCAAATTGGCCTCTGTCTCTTTCAACCTTTTTTCCTTTCTTCCCCCCTCTCTTTTTTCCTTTCTATTTTTTTAATGTTAAAATCTCCCCTATTCCAAACCCACTCTCCCCTTTTCTGTTCTGCAGGGTGATGTAAGTGTGTGACTTCCCCGTCCAATCCCTCCACCCTCTCTTATCACCATCCTAGCCTCAGTTTTTCCCCTACTATCTGGTGTCCTCGATTCCCCTGCTTTCCCTCTTCCTGCTCTGTACAGTCGCTGCTTTCCTGCTCCTCTCCCGTCGTCTGTGCCACGGGAGGGTGGTGTCCCCTCCGAGGGTGGCCACAGGTTGGTGGCTTTGGCCAGCTGGTGTTGGAAGCGCGGTGGGAACACAGGGTAAGCAGGCGGCGTGCTTGTGTGCTCAGCCAGGCTCATGGGCTCGCCTATTTTCTGGGAATTATTGATATTGTTCTGTTTCATATCCATCCTCGCCGTGCACAAACAAGGAGCAAGCGCTCGCTCTCACAGAGAGGGAATGAGGGGGAAGTGAAACTGAGGGGGAAGTGAAACTGAGAAGCATCTGGAGTTGGCCTGATGAAGCAGCAGCTGAGAGATATGATACCAGCTCATGAAAGCAAAAGAATTGCTGTGTTAGAGAAACAAACCACTCTGTTCTGTGCTGGGCACCTCCTGGGGCCTGGTGGGCTCTCGAGTCTTCCTTTTGGGTGATATTTAAGGCTTTTTTTATCTCTTCTCCTTCCTCCCCTCTGTCGTGTTTTTCCTCCTTCTCCTTATCTAATTTATTGTCTCTCTGTTTGCTTTAAATCACTTTCCCATATGGATTTCGCTCTTCTGACCCATCTTCCCCTCCCTCATCTGATTCCCAGGAGTCTTCTGTCGTCATGGAATTGGGAGAAGAGGAGCCCTGTTCCTGACACCAAGCATCAGCTGCAGGCTCCTTTCCTCCTTCGTTTTGTTCCTTGTCTGTTCTCTGCTGTTAGTGTTGGAAACATATTCACAAAGATCATCCACTGGATTGAGGAAACAGATTTTATCACCATTATTTTGTTTGTTTTATTTAAGACACGGAAAGAAATGGAAAGGCCGTTGCTGTTACCAGTGTTACTTAGTTTTGAATGGAGTTTTTTTCTCCTGTACTAATGTATCCTAGTGCTATTATTTTTCTTTATCATTGCAGCAAGATTATGGTTTTATAGTCTTAAACTTGCCACGAAATTTCCTGCTGCTGATGGTGATAAATCTCAAGTGTGAGAGAACACATGCCTTAAAATCAGGGAAATTGAGGAATGGAGGGATGCTCTGATTTGTCCTGGATGCGGCAGTGTGCTGGTGACAAAGTCAGCAATCTAACCCACCAGCAGCCCTTTTGTTACTTTTTATTATTGTTTTTTAGGGACGATGATGGTTATTCCTCAGCAGAGATTGTTCTCCGTGTGAAGTCACGTGCCCTCATTCCTGTAGGATGTTTCCTTGTAGCTGTTGATAGCTCTTCGGTGGATAATGGTAGTACTGAGCCAGTGGTGGTGATGGAGTCTGTCTCCTGCCAGGTGACATCCTGCTGGTGACAGCACAGGGGCTGGGGGAAGAAGGCACTTGGAATTTGTGACATGAGCTCTTTGGAGATAGCAGAAAATCAGATGGTCTGGAATTCATATCTCTGAGCCAGACACACTGGTGATGGTTGAATCCACACAAATTATTGTATTTCTCAGATGGAACAGTGTGCACAGCCCCCAATGGGAGAGAAAAACAAATATCAGCAAAGCCTGTTAGTTCAGAGTACTCCAATTTAAATTGGAATACTTTGATATTTTTTATCCGTCTGCACATTGATTATTGTATTGACTTGCTGAAATGGCTTGTAAAGCATGGAAGTTGTAGCTGCTTATCTTCTTAGGAAATGCTGAAAATCTGCCTCTGTGTATCTCAGGTTATTAAATAAGGACAAAAACAACTCACTTACCCCATAGTTAAATCCAGACCAGGTGAGAGGTTGCAGAAGCGGCCCCAGAGGATTTTTGGGGAGGGATCACCACCCAGTGCACACCCTCATGGCTGAATAACCAGTATTTCTGTCAGGAGCATCACCAGGGAGGCTGTACATCCAATCCACGGGAGTTTGTTGCGAATGCAGCAGCATCTGTGCTTGTAAAGTCTGAGGTGCTAAAGTTGAAATCTGGAGCTTGCATTACTACTGTCTTACATGTCATCTGTCTTGTGGATAAACAGAGCAGCCTCTCAGAGGTCAAAACAGCACCTTTCACCAGTGATAATTTAATGAGAATTATTTTCAGCGTAAACTAGAAAGAATTGGAAGCCTCCTGTGCTGTAGCTCGTGAATGGAGATGTTCAGGGAGAAAAGGAGTACTGGGAGAAAAAGTAAATGTTAACTAAATGCATTACACACACAGTTTTGAAACATACTTGGCAGAGGGAAGGGCGAGCAATACAAGCCAGATTCTGCTGTTGAACACACCAATGTAAACCTAGAGTAACTCCTTTGGAGAGGAAATTGGTGGGCGGGGGGGCTGCTCCAGACCTGTGAATGTGTAGAATTTGGGGCAGAGACAGAGGGCATGCAGTGGGGAAAGTGACCAAGCTGAGAGGTGAATGTTGTGGAGAACAACCTCCAACCACCGTCACCGCCGTCAGTGGTTGTATTTGGGTGTGTAATGGTTATGGTGATGCAGTGGGAAACATTTGTACAATGTGGGGTTGTTTTTGCTTTTTGAAGTATTTTCTGCGTATACCTATATCGTAATCCCTCCAGACTGTGGAACTGGGCCATGTACCAGTGTTACAGTGAGCCCTTTGTGTTTCCGGCAACAAACACTCCTGAACTCTGCTCTCCAGGCTTGTGGCCTAAACTCCTTCACCCCCGCCTGTACTGTCACATCTCCAGCAATAATATTCCCTCCTCTGTTTATAAACAAACACCCTCAGAGGAAGTTCACGGGAAGAAAAGTTAGTTAGTGAAAATCAACCACGCACCCAGGCCTGGGCTGTGGGTTGGAGCCAGCAGGGTTACTGGATGTTTCCTACCCTGCATCTGCTTTCTTTGATGAGATGTTTGCCTGTCTAAGTTTGTGTCTTCCTCATCTTTTCCCATCATCTTGGAAAATATAAAGGAAGTGGGGAAAAATTGTGGTCTCAATTTGCTTTGAAATCAGCACGGACAGCATTTGGGAACCCCAAGCAGGGAGGCTGACTTCAGTAACTCCGTAGATTTTCTTCTTGGTAAATCCACTGATTTTGTCTGTTTTGTTGTTGTCGTTGTTGTTGTTTTAACATCAAAATCTAGATTCTGGCTCCTGGCAAAACTGTTGCTCTTGAGTTGCGCAAACGCTGTAAAAGGACTAAAATAGCCCAAAGGATAATTGTCCACTATAGTCTGAGCACAGGGCTGATGGTGCATCTGGTGTTGCACACCATTCTCACAGAACCACCCCTTCAGGAGGCAGGAGTGAGCAGGACCCAGGGGAGTGGGTAACACAGGACTGTGGTCATCATGGGCGTGAGCAAAGCATGGTAATGGTGCTGGCAGCTGGAAAACACAGAATGTTTTTTGTTCCGGAGGTCCCACAAATCTCTGACAGCACAGGGGCAACTGAATAAATAGTCAATTTTCTTGTGGCTGCTCCTGGTTTGTGTCTTTAGCACCGCACCTTGGTCTCAGGTACAAGGTGAGTGGATTAGGTGTTTGTTTACTTCCAGGAGACAACTGGATCCTCTAAAAAGTCTTTCTGGCCACTCAAAATGCACAGGAAGATCATCAGATGTAGGAAAGCTCTGGCAGTAAGGGAGGCAGCCTGGTCATGGCTGTGGTTCCTCACCTGGGCAGAGGTGGGGTGTCAATGCAGTGCTCATGTCACTGTTCCAGGCTCCCTCTCTTCCCTAAGGAGTGTGTTTGGAATTTGGGCCTAAGGGAGCTTTTACAGATATAGTAGATGTGGAAGTTGTGGTCCCACTTTTAGTTCTAAGAGCCTCGAAGTTTTAGAAGTGTACGACAAAAGATGTCCAGTGCTGGTGAAATCTAAATCTCTATACCTTAAAATGGGATGGCCTAAAATAGTTTTATCTATTGCCTTTTTTTTAAAGAGTAGTTTATCTTACTGAAAAAATATTTTCTTTCAAGCCTTATCTGTAAGGCTACTCCAGTGTGGTCTCTCCACCTCCCATCCCAATGGGGGGAAGACAATCAGAAGTGAGCATTTTGCATTGCAGCGTGGACAGAGTTTATGAGTTGTTGCACAATCCCTTTGCCTGCAAGAAGGTTAAATAAAGGAGCAGGGTGGAGCAGTGGTGGAAATGGACCTGGTTTATATTGGTGAGCTTCCTCCAAGAATTCCAGCATAACTATCAACAGTTTCTCCTCGCAGGAAAGTTGAGCGATTCATTCTTACCCTGTGAGGAGTTCTGAATTATTGAAGAGCAGAGGATCTTCTGCTGGGAAAGGCTGGAATTCCCCACAGTCCTCTTGCTAGGGATGGTTTAATCAAACAGACTGTTTACATTCTGTGTCTCAGCAGAGGCAACGCTCAAACAGCAGTGGTCTTCAACTGGATGCTGTAGCACTGGGGGTTTATTTTATTTTGTTTTAAACATCGGCATACCACCAGTTTTACTGGGAAATGGCCATCTGCAAACACCTGCAGGCTCCGTGGAACAGTCCAGAGAGGGAAGCAACAACAGCTGCATCTCACAGAGGCGAAATGAGACAGCAAGGGGGCTGTGTTTCTTCTCCAGAGGTTTCTGCAGGGCTGGGATTTGGCAGCAAAGGTGGGCTGGGAGCGCTTGCACTCCTGGAGGAAGAGACCTTGCAGCAGGAGGAGGCTGAATGTTGGTCCAAACTCTTCTCTGAGCCTCAAACACTGATGGTAGAGGCAGAGAAGCAAAGTCTTTTTGCCAAAATCTTGTGTTTTGCCTCACACTGTGAAGGCCAAACTGTTCTGTGAACAGTTTCTGTGCTCTCAGACTTAAGAGGGCTCAGACTGAATGAAATGGGAGTTATGTATTCCATGAGAGAGGGAAGAAGGAAATGAGATTAGGACCGTTCTTCCTACCACCACCCATCTCTCCACTCCCTCAGGAAGAACATCTTTTGCACCTATATCAACAAACCAACACTTTATTGCACTTCTATGCACTATGTCCAAAACTGGCCATGAAACTCGAGTCAAGATTTTCACTTGTGTTCAGATACTTTCTTTTTTTTATTTCTCTTTGGTATATTCTGGAAGTGATATATTTCCGCTCCCCATGCGCAGGATTTTCTGTGCCTCACTGAGGAGGACGCACGCAAGTAGGCAATGTGGCCAACATTCTTCCAAACCCGAGCAATCCAACCAGCTGTTCAGCAGGGCTGTTATTTATTGAGAACTGTCAATGTGTTCAACACATGGTGTCCTTTGTCCTGTCGAGCCAACAGCCTGGCTTTTATGGGTTTCTCTGACACTTGTCACACACTGGTGACGGGACAAGCTGGAACAGGCACACGGGTTTATATGAATATTATTCTAGAAGGGCATTGCAACAAGATGTTCTGTAAGGAGAGGAGGGACAGAGACCAGTTGGCAGAGGAGAAAACAGAGGCTGTTGCAAAGGGTAGAGATTTCTTTTTGGCTGGTGCTTTCGGAAAGAGAACAGAGATTTCCTTCAGCGATAAATTAGATGCCTGGGGAGAAAGAAAGGGTGTTTGTTTCAGCAGTGATGCAACTCCTGTGTGAGAGAAGCAGACTCCCTCTCCTGCTAATTCCAGCTGCTGGTTCTGTGGCAGAGTGGAAGCGCACAGGTTGCTCTGGGGTTTTATTTGCTGCTCTGCAATTGCTGCGAGGGGTTCCTTCAGCTCTGTCCTTTCCATCTCCAAAGGTGGGATAATGGCTCTCAGCAGCCTGCAGAGAGGTGCTGTTTGTAAGGATGAGGAAATGTCCTTAGTGCAGTGCTTCATGAATGAAGCTGTGAATGACAAATGCCACTCCTTTGCACCAACAGGTAGGAATGCTCAGCCAAGAAGCCCCATTGGCCAGGGTCATGCTGGGTTCCTGTGCTGCTGTAAAGGGAAGACTAAGGTTGTGGAATGCCAAAGAGACAGAAAGACAGGGGGCACATCTTGCCAATCTCCTACTTATCTATTTGTCCCATCTTTTTTCTCTCAACTTGTGTAAGCTCGTATTCATGAGTATCACAGGTATTTATTTTCCCCCACTGAAAAACAGAGCCATTGCCTGAACAGTGTGCCTCTGGCCACATTCCCTCCTATTCAGCACAATGCAATCTTGGCTCTTCACTAGTTAATATTTTCTGTCAACAACCTGCAAGAAAACAAAATCAGTGCTGATAAAATTTGCAGATGTTGCAGAGTGCAGGGAGTGGTAAACAATGACCAAAACAGGACTCTCAGTTGGGTGTTTTCAAAAGCTGAGAACATGCAAACTATGCATTAGAGTAAAGCCAAATGTGAAGTCATTCATATAGAGAGAGGGGCAGCAGGTCACACACAAAGGATGGATGGGAGGAAAGGATCTTTCACCTGGAAGCTGAATGTGGAGCAGCAACTGCCTGTTGGAATAGATAAAGCATGTAAATGTGAGCTGCCAATGTGAGGCTGTGGCCAAAGGTTTGGACTCATCGTTGGCTGGGTAAACAAGGAGATATTGAACAGGACTGGGGAGGTTGTGTTACCCCTGTAATAACACTGGAGTAGCTGTTGCCAAAGCACTTTGTCCTATTCTGGTGTCTACAGTTTAAGAAGGATGTTGTATAGAAGAGGATTTAGAGAGAAAACAATTAGTGGTGACAATAATTATATGATTTGAAACAAGTCTTGAAGTGTTCGACTCAGGAAGATTAGGAGGTGGCTTGATCACCACGATCTTTAAATGAATGTTTTGGGAATATTAAACTGATAATTGTGGGTTGGAAATGAATACTAGAGGATATGAGTAAATCCAATGGATCCAGTGGAGACTAAGCAACTTTAGAACAGAGTATTTTAGCAGTGTTTTAGCCTTGAGAGTAGTCAGTAATTGAAAAACCTTTCTGAGCAGAGTGGCGGAATATCTGTCACCATAGCTTTCAATACAGAACTAATTGTTTTTCCAAAGTGCAAGGTATTTAAAGAGGAATTAATTCAGTGGTCACTCATATTGTGTGTAAGAACTTCTAATGTCAGAGTATTCTGAGGTTTTTTTGCTATTACTGGAAAAATAGTTTAAGCCCACAGTAAAGCACAAGCAGCACTAAGATGCTAATTTCAAATCTTTTCATTTCTGTCTTTTTAATTTTTATGGGCTCTCCTTGACACTGGTAGGATATTTCTGATCACCACGATATTTCCAGCTCATTGAAGGGTTTCCTCACTGTCACTGCAGTTGAATTGTAAGGCTCTGTTTCATATGATATTTTTAATCCCGTTTAGATATTGTCACCTTTTCCCAGAATGAGGTGCTGAGCAATGACTTGACTTCTCCCCTTTGAAACAATCCAGTGCGTTGTCTGAAAACCATCTGAAAAACAAGACTGAAATCTTTTCTCATTGAAGGTAGTAAGAGTTTTATTGTTGACCTTAATGATGCTGAGAGTTTGTCTCCAGAATAGACTTGGGGGAGCAAAAATTAAGGTTTCCCTCTGGAAGCAGGACCATTGACAATGCCAGGAATGTGAAGCCAACACAGCAGACCCTTAAAAACAAAGTGGATGAGAAAGCAGAGAATAAGCTGGGGGTGACTTTAGCTTTCATACCCTTGCTGGGTGGTCTGCCTCAGTCTCAGGACAGAACACCAGTCCAGAGGATGCAGGATACTGGAATGACCTATTCCTGTGACTTTAGCTGAGTTGAAAACATTGACCAAAACGCTCTCGAAGGTAATTAGTGTTCTGAGATAGGATTTCATTTCATTTGAGGCATCCTCAGCTGGAGACTGTTCCTCAAAACTCAAATTTAAGCCAAGTGCTCCAAATGCCCCAGTCTGCTCCTTCCAAGCCATGTCCACATGTATATATAGGCTCCTGCACAGAGAAAATCCTGCCTGTACATGGTATTTGTTAGTCTTCATTGCTCTGCTTCCAAATTTAACCAGAAGTAGAAGGGCTGAAATAACATAAGAAAGGTTGGACATATGATATTTCCTGCTGCTCAGCTAAATACAAGAATTGCCAAAAATCTTCCAAGGTAGCTTGTTTCTTTTACATTTTTCTCCCAGTACTGCAGACTTGAGAAGGTCAATTACTTTCGAGAAGGATTTGGCTTTGGCAACACTTATGGAAAGCGAAGCAGAATTATGACCTTTTGGAGGTTTGCCCATCACTGTCCCATCTTGTCCTTTAAGAAGTAAAGGCTGAATTTTCACAGCTACAGGCTTCGGTTTAATAGGTGTGAATTTGTTTCTGTGCACTTCTAAGACATCATGAGTATCTGTGTGAGAATTTGCTCTTAGATGTCTATTTATTTGTGCTCACAGATCAAGTGATCACTGGTATTTGTAGAGCAGAAATACAGGCTCAGGTATTTCCAGGAGGAAAATCATACCAAAGCAAATGAAATTGGATTCAAAATGAGCAGAATAATAAAGCTTTAAAAGTCTATACTTAGGGTAGTATGCGGTGACTCCAGCCTATCTGGAATGCATACTATAATAGTTATATCATGTTAGAGAGGCAGGTTTTTTTTCAGCAGGACGTTTCCTAGAAAGCAGAAATATCTCTGTGGTTTGTGTATGGGTTTGGAACTTGTGTGCAAGTATGGAGCAGGGAATTTGAGGCATGAAATAGTCAGGATTAGTGAAGGCCCGGATCCCTTTCATAAGCGACAGCAGAAAACAGGCACGATCAGCTCCCTTCTCCCCACTGCTATTGCAGCCTCCTCCTCTGTGGATTGTTTTGGAGGCAATTCTTTGAAGGTTGCTAAATGCCTCAGTTGTTTCTGTTAGTACAGGAAAGATGCAGTCATATGGGAAAGCCAGATGCAATAAGGTATTTGAGTCTGGATAAGATCTAAGATATTTTTACAATAAGATATTTAATTTTCACTAGGCAAAGTCCTTGCAGGGTATAAATCAGCGTAAATGCACTGGAACTACTCAGTTTTGCACTCACAAAGTGTCTGCCCAAGAATGTTCTCAAAATCCAATTAAATAACTAGAACTGTTTCATGTGGAAATGCCCCTCAATTACAAAGACAAGTCTAAGCTATCATGATGTGATTTTTACAGTCTCCTTGCAGGGTGCCCTAGTTTGCATTCATGGAATTTTTTGTTTTTGTTTTGTTTCTGTAATAATGTGGATGTTGGCCATCTGTCTGATCCTGGAAAGGTTGTAAGGTTGTCCCTGCTCCCCAGGTTCTCTTTCCACTCCCTCATTGATCATAAATGTTTGATTTAGGTGCCACTAGATTTCCTCCTTTGTTCTCCAGCCCTAACCTCCCCCCTGCAAACACACATGCTTTGTGCAATGGTGTAAAAGCTCTCCTGGCTGCAGCTGGGAGTAGTAACAGCTCAGCTGGTTCCAGCGCTGCCCTAAAGCTGCTGTAAAGGTCAGAAACAAGGGAATTCTAAAAAGCAAAACAAGCAGTGTTGTTGTCCCCCCTTTAATCCTGGCTGTGTGTTTTGATCAGCGCCACAAGCCATCTCATGTGCAGAGCTCCACTTCTCCCAGCCCGGTGTCTGTGGCCGTCCAGAGCAGCGTCGGGCGCCTGTCCAGCCCCGCTTCGGGCTCGGCCGCTGCCGCAGCTGATTGACTTGCACTGCTTGTCAGACACAAAGCACATTTTGAAAGAAAATGCCATATTGAACTCCCCGTGAGCTGATGGGTATTGTGCACGGTCATCTGATGGCACAGATGTGCCCCTAATAATCCTTCCAGGAGGATATTTCCTCCTGGGATGCTCTGGCCATCTGATCTGCTCTGAGGTATGCTGACCTATCTTGACCCAGTTTATGATCAGTTCTCTCTGCTGTTTTCTAAAAGGAGCCCAGAAATATCTCTTTATCATTTAGATTGCCTGGAAGTTATGGTATTACGTGTCTATTCTCTCCACAGAAGATACTCTGTGGTTGCTCTCAAGCATTAACTGGTACAAAGGGCAGGAAAGCCACTCTGTCTTAGTGTGAGCAAGAGTAAATTTCTCTGTAGAGCTTTGATAGCTAATCAGTGTTTGGCAAACAGCACAGGGAGGAAGAGGAGACATGGAAGCAGAGGTGACTTGTGTTCCACCAAAGGTTGCTGGGTACCTTCATCTGTGTGAGTTGAGTGACCCTTCTGCTGCTGTGCCTTTATCTTAATGTCCTTTTTCTCAGGTTTGTGTGTGCTGTGCATGTGTCTGTGAAAGATGAATGCTTTCCATGCATTCCTCCTGATGTGTATCCATGTGTTTTGCAACACCTGCTTTTCAAGTGGGAATAGTGTTAATGCTGGATTTCTCTGGAGGTGAATCAGCTGCCTCAGGTACAATGGGAGGGTTAATTTGTAATCTGGTTCTGCAGGGCAGTGAGCAGAGATAAGCTTGGGAGTTCAGAGGTGTGTGATGATCCCTTTCAGCCAAACCAACAAACTTACTGAGTGCTTTCCATTCTTGATATTTGAAGGTTATCTGGGTTTTCATAAACACTAAACTCAACTTTTTAATAAGGCTACTAATCTAAAGGCTACTATCTAAAATTGGCAGCCAAAAACCTGAATTCTTCTCTGAATCAAGCTGGATGCAAAGTCTCCCATATTTGTGACATACAGCAGTGACTCCCTGATGAAAAATCAGTTTGACTTTAAGCAGGATCCAAGAGAAGCCTGTCTCTACTATCTTCACTATTCCTATGCCTCTGTGTGTTAAAATCATCTCTAATAACATGGACACATACTGGTTTTCCAAACTTCATCTAAAAATATTCAGTTGTTTCTCAGAACAAGGATAAATAAATAGTTTTGCAGGTATTACAATATCCTTACCCTGGTCTGGAATGTTCCCATGATCCCAGACTTCATAGTGGGGACTGAAGTTCGACCCTTGCAAACGATGTGCATTTTTCTGTCCATCTAAAAGGCCACCTAAAGCTGGTTATTAGATCATAAACAGTTTATTCACCAAGCACCAGTCTCCACTGGTCCTGCAGCTTTATTGTGAAATGCTTAAGGAGATCTAGATAAGGAGCAAACCTTCCCACTAACCCTTGTTTACGCTGAGGCTGTAGATGAAGGAGCCCTTGGAAAAGCCATTCCCAGCCCTGGGCTGGCCTTGTTATAACACTGCAAGGACTCAGCCCCTTCTCTGCCCTGTGGTTACAGCGCTGTGTGTTCACTTACACCTCAAAACCCGCACAATCTGTAATTTCTCACTAAGCCCAGCCTACCAGATGTATTTGCAGTAAGCTCTTCTATACTGTTAGCGGGTGTATTCCCACAATAGGCTCGCTGGAGTGTCACTAATATGATTGTCCATGCCAGTGGCTGCTCTCTTACAGCCCACATGATTTTGTTATCAACAGGGAAGGATTTATGTAATGTTCATAACTAACCAGCCACTATAAATTCATGTCTTGCTGTTGTAGTTGTTCTCACCTCCCTGTTTTCAGACTTCAAGGTACCTCATTGAGCGAATGAGTGACTGGGAATTTGAGAAACAGTACACAATGTATGCTTAATTTGATGCTAAATTACACTGATATAAAGATTTTGATTTTAAAGAGCCTTAGGCTAAATTCTCAATGTTAATTAGGCATGGCTGTATTAGACTCTGTATTTCTACACGATGAAGGTTTTGTCTTTCATGGCAGAACAAAAAGAACTCTGTCCTTCTCTCTCAGGTCTGAATCCTCTGGCATAGCTTGTAAAGGATAAAATCTGGTGTGAATTCAGCTAGATGGATAGCAGCAGCAAACATCCCCTTTTTGCTCTTTAAGTAGTACATTGCCACCTGAGCAAGCCTTAGGTGGTTTTCTTGAACCACTCCTTGTCTCAGGGGGTGACCTCAGGAGGCCTCTTAGCTGTGTTGGAAATGGTATAGACAGAGATGTTGCCTTAAGTACTCTGGACTTTGAATTATTTAACTGTTGTGGAAGGAAGTGGGGCTGGGGGAAGCATAGCAAAGGAAAGGAGAGATTATTTCTCCCCTTTGTAAAACTATATTGGGTTCAACGTCACACCATGAAATATCCAGTGCAGAACTCAAGAACTGCTCCAGTGGATCTTCACTGACTTATCCAATTGCATGGAACATGGGGATACTTAACCCAAATCTGTCGGTTTTAATTATTTTCCTCTGGACAGATAAAAGCTTTCTATAGGTTCCTGTAGAATATTTGCTCTTTCAAGCGTTCTTCTGTGCTTTGATACTGAACGATTAAAGCATGCTAAAGAAAAAAACAGCCCCAACCTTTAGCTCCCTGCTCTTGGGCCCCCTGACTGCAGCTTTGATTGTTGACCTAAATTCCCCTTTCATAACTGAGTCCTGTCACCTCTGGTTGGAGTCTCCCAGCAAAACAGGCACGGCCAACTTTCAGAAGTGCAGGGCACTGTTTTCCGTTCTGCCTGGCGTGGCTCTGACAGCTCTGCAGCACCTGATGTGTTCAAAGTCAAACTGAGCTCCCTCTTCCCCTTCCCCCACCTCGCCCTCCTGGAAATGAAATCATAACAAGAGGGTTTTTTTTTTTTACTTTTACTTTTGCATTCCCCCGTCTCCCTCTCCCCCCACTTCCCATTGCTCAGCAAGGCAAGGAAACTTTTCCTGCATGAAGAATGAAATTCTTAGTTCATTCTATGGCTAGGTTGGTTGCTGCAAAGATTGCTGTTATCCAGACGTAAGAAATGGCACTGAAGTGAGGGAAGGAGGCCCTGGAGGATGTTATTTATAGCATTACAGTGGGTTACAACAGCTTGTATGGGCTACTCCAGCCTCTCTTCTGTCAAACTCTGCCCACAGAGGGCTGCTTCTGGCTCCAGCAGCCTCCAGCTGTGAGTTCCTGTTCCTCTGCTCCCATCCAGTTACAGCAATGGCCCCTGTCCTCACCCAGGGCTGTGTCCCACAAGTTCAGCAGCTGATGTTGCGTGCTGTGCTCATGCTGCCAAACCCTGCCCAGTGCACAGAGCCCATGTAAGGATGTGGCTCTATTTAAATCCCCAGAAAAGACCTGAAAACAAAGTGGGTCATAAATGCTGGCATTGGTTAGGGGGTCATGGAAGAGGTCAGATGGACAGTGATGGTGGAGCTATTGTGGGTCAGTAGCCAAAGAACTGAGATTTTGCTTGTAAAAGGAAAGAGGGAGACTGTCTTTCTCATTTTCCATGTTTGGCTTTTGGCTTTGAGCCGCTGGTGTTGGATTATCCAGCTTTCCCCACACTTTTGATGCCTAGGAATTTACTTTTCCTATAAGGGACAAACATCGTAAAACTGGAAGAAGCCTTGTGGGCCATTGAAGTCTGTCTCTGGCCAAGCATAAAGGAATGTGGCATCTTCCTCTGTTCGTGCACTTCTCCAGAGTCCTTCTAGAAGTGACTCACTCCTTTGTGGGGAAGGGAGGCTTCCAGTGCCTCTTGCTGGAAAGCTGAACTAGCACCTCTTTTTTTTTTTTTTTTTTTTNTTTTTTTTTTTTTTTTTTTTTTTTTCTTTTCTTTTTTTTTCTTTTTTTAAATTAAATATAAATTCCATTTCAATCCCTTGGGCTTCAGGAGCAAGAGCTTTAGAAGGAAAAAATCATTCAGACTAAGGAGTAAGAAGGGCTGTCAGCATTCTCCTCAGCTGGAGCTCCATCCCTTTCTAGCAACTCAGGGCAAGCAGAAGTGAAGAAAACTGTTTGCTGTTGTATGAAACTTGTACATATTTTTTTAATCTAATTTCTGTGGGGAAAACAAACATCAGTTTTATTTCACACCATTTCTTGGCTCAGAAACTTCAGGCACATTCGCCAAATTGTGGTTTTTCAGACATTGGCTGTGTCTCATTTACCATGAGGCCTCTTTGGTTGGTAAAGAGATATTAAGTAGCTAAAAATGTCCTTTGCCGCATTATTGTAAAGAATTCTCAGTGTAAATGAGAATTTAAACTCTGTACATTTTTCATGTAAATGTTGGTTGTGGTCACAGCTGACTTGAAATTTGGAGTGTCAACCATTATGTGGGGTGATTTTGCTCAAAAACAGCCTTGTTTGGGGTAAAAGAGGCCTCTTGTTTAAAATGTTCTTAATTATGTCTGAGAAATAACTCACGGCTATGGAACCTTTTAGTAAATTGAAATAAATTGTGAAAACATCAAATTATTCAGTTTTCAGAAGTTCGGGCAATTATTTCACATATCCCCCTTCCAATGGCTTTGCCCTTATTAGTTGTCATAGAAGAAGTAATAAATTCTTTTATTATGACATCCAGTGTCCCAGCTGAAATTAGTTTCATTGTGCTGGGGACAAAACAGAAAAGTGACACTCCCTTAGCCGGAGGATCCCCAGTGCAAAGCCAAAAGTAAAGTGGAGGATTGGGAAAATAGGTGAAGCGTTCAAGCAAAAGAGGGTCATAAGGAACTGGTACAACTTGCAAGAGAGTTGGGTTTCTTATCCCAGCACAAGGGACTGTGGGTTTCTTGTCCCTTTTTTTACATTTTTTCCTTTCTCTTAAGAATGAAACAACTCTTCCTGCTGAAAGGCTTGTGCTCAATCCATCTTTTCATCAAGAGTTGGATGTCTGCAACAGTAAAAGTTTGAGAAAAGAATACTGTACATAGCATAAGGATTCAGTAATGACCTTTGCCCT
The DNA here is from genome assembly GCA_013398275.1 of Promerops cafer. Taxonomy (NCBI): domain Eukaryota; kingdom Metazoa; phylum Chordata; class Aves; order Passeriformes; family Nectariniidae; genus Promerops; species Promerops cafer. Next base: position 317,983 of record VZSE01009162.1, on the reverse strand, counting down.
AAAGTAGAAAATGCAAGGAACTGGAATAGTAGAGTGTTTTAGTTCAGCAGCTTTCATACTGGTGTGTTCAGTGGTGTCCCTATTGTTACTGGATTTTTTTCTTTTTCCTGTCCTCCTTTGGCTCCCTCTAAATCTTGAATTGATGGCAGCTGTTTGAGCCCAACTCAAGACACGTTGCATCACGTCAGGGTTTAAAGGCTCAAAGGCAAGGCAGGATTGCTACTATTCTGTAGTATTCCTCCAGCAGCTCCTCATGCTCAGCTGAGGTCAATCACCAGCATCATGCAGCACTTCAGAGAGAGGAAGATGTTCTTTAAATGCTGCCTGGGAAACTGGATTTCCATTCTACAATGATTTATCAGTTCTTTGAGGGAATGTTTCTAGCCCCAGTCAGTGTAAAGAGCAAAAATTCTTGACCCTTAAAGATTCTGTGGTGGACTTTCCTGGAACTGAAGACCTGTTCCAGGACTTCCAGCTGTCCACCCGACCGTGGGGCTCTTGGATGCCTGAAGAAACAGGTGGAGCAGCTTATGTGTGTGCAGCTACTTTGTGATGCACAGACCTTGAGGATTTGGTCACTGGATGGCAAAGGAGACTGGAGATGGTGGGGATTGTGGCAGGGATGAGTTGTCCTTCTGTGCCTCAGTCAGAACAGCCCTGGGAGTCCCTGGGGTTCCCCTGGCCATGTTGAAGACATACAGATTCTCAGAGGGATTTGTTGGGACAAGCCCATTTCTGCATCACTTTTTCTTCTCTCACCATGCTGGCATTTCCTGGCAGGCAAAAACTCTCTTACAAAATGCTTGATCAGCTCTAATGGTCTTATTACAATAAGCTGAGATTTTTATGACTTATTTGGGAGAGGGACTTGTCTTGCCAGCTGTCTTCTTATTCATTGCAGTATTATCCACCCACTATTGTTGGACAATATCTTCATTTGAGATGCATAAAAATACAGATTTTATGGGCTCGCATCCATCTGAAAATGAATGCTTTGTATAAGTATTTATTTCATAAAGAAAAACTTAAAAACGCTTCAAAAACAGACTCCAGAAGGTTATTGGTAGCTTTAGCTCTCGTATCACAAGTTCCTCGGGTAAATATCCATCCCAGCAAATGTCTTTTTTTTTTAGCACATTTGTTTTTTCCTTGCCTGGTTCTCCTCCTCTCCTTTCTCGTGATCAGAAGTAGCAGTATAAACCAGAAGCTGGTCTTGAAAAGGTTTTGAACTGAGTGCACCCTACAGATGAATAAACACATTACCTTCCGAACCCTGGGATCTCTCTTCCAAAAGAAACAGGAAAAGGGGGAGCTCAGAATCCCTAGCAAAATACCAGTGTGCAGAAAAAAGGCCCGTTTAAATGTTTTTAACTTTCCCATCAGAAGAGTTTTTTTTACAGGGAGAGGAGGTGGAGAGGGGCAGGGTGTGAGGAGAAGGGGGGAAGGTGGGTGCTGGGAGAGGGGAGGAAAAATACAGTGAATGCTCCTGTAACCTTTGCTCTGTTGATACTAGACAAGACTGCACTGTTAATGAGTGATTGTTAACAGATGGCTCTTGAGCAACTTAGTCAGAAGCAGAAGATGTTATTTGGTTGTAGTGAGGGGAGGGTAGGGTGCAGGGGTGAGGTAAGGGGATATTTAGTCTTTTCACGAGGACTGAACTGTCAGAGATTTATTATTTTCCTTTAGGCTTTTGGAAGTGGAGGCTCTGGGGAAGGATTGTTTTCTATGTGCTGATAGTAGAAAGGCCATTTGGTGCTGAAAGCTCCAATGATTTTGTCTTGGTGAGGGGTGTCCCTGCAGCCCTTGGCCTTTGAGAACTGAAGGATGGAAATGTCTGTCTTTAACTCGCCGAGCCTTGTGTTCCAAACTGGGGAAGAGTGGGCTCTGTGCACTGCTTGGAGCTGTCTGAGGGCTGGGTGAGAGAGCTCTAAGTGGATCTACACTTTCGGAGAGAAATCTTTCCGTGGTGCACCGAGTAGTTAGGAAGTGTGCCTGTGAGGGGGCAGGAATCTTTCTGAATGTCCATCTTTCTGTGGATGTCCATCTGTGTGTGTTTCTTGCCCTTTCACAGTGTGGTGCATACCAGCGTGTGCCATGCACCCACTGTTTTTTATTGGGCATAACTTTGAAGGCAGCCCGAACATGTCCCATTCACTCTCTGTAGGATATGTGTGCTTGAGCTTATCAAGATGAATGCAGCTGCTCAGTGTTTCTCAAAGTGTGCAGAATTTAGATTTTGTATTTATTTCCCTTCTGGACCTTATTAGACACAGAGTTCAGGGGTATGAGGGATGAGTGACATCAACAGGGATTGGTTCTCAAGACTGTTTTTGTTTTCAACCACTGATGAATGGCTTGAGGGAAGGGAAGAACCAAATGCACAGTCCAACGTTTTGCTGATAGGAATTTGCAGAAAAGTTTTGGACTTTGGTCAGGAAAAGGGAATCCCATTTGTACACACCACTGGCAAATCTTTACCTTTAATGGGAAGTCTTGACATGACCTCCCACAATGGTGCACTAGATGATTTAAAGTCTTCCTTGTGCACTAACTATCTAACAGATGTAGGTGAGTGTGTGTATATACATTTAGAGAGATACATTTACACAATTTAAAGACTAACGCCTTCATTCTGTCATCCTTATTTATTCCTATTTCTCTTTTGGGGGCACATAGGACTGTATGACAAATGTTCTTACACCTCCCGTGACCGAGGCTGGGTCCTGGGGATTAACACCGTCAGTGACCAGGGGAACAGAGACCCCCGCTATTTCTTCTCGCTGAAGACGGACCGTGCTCGCAAAGTCACCACCATTGCAGCACACCGCAGCTACCTCCCCAGCCAGTGGGTGCACCTGGCTGCCACCTACGACGGGCGCCTGATGAGACTCTACGTGAACGGTGCCCAGGTGGCCACAAGTGGAGAGCAAGTGGGCAGCATCTTCAGTCTGCTGACCTTGAAGTGCAAGGTGCTCATGCTGGGAGGAAATGCCCTGAACCAGAACTATCGGGGTTACGTGGAGCACTTCAGCCTCTGGAGGACAGCCCGGTCTCAAAAAGAGATCTTGTTGGACATGGAGCAGGCGATTCACAGGCAAGACACGCCCCTACCTCAGCTCGTTCTTCAAGACAGTTTACTGAATGTGAAAAGCACCTGGTCTCCTATGAAGGATGGCAGCAGCCCTCAGACCAAGTTCAGCTACCACCACGGCTACTTGCTGGACACCAGCCTGGACCCTCCTCTCTGCGGACAGACAGTGTGTGACAACACGGACGTCATCGCCAGCTACAACAAACTGCCCAGGTTCCGCCGCAACAAAACCGTGCGCTACCGTGTGGTGAATCTGTACGACGACAAACATCAGAACCCCACCGTCAGCCAGCAGCAGATCGAGTTCCAGCATCAGCACCTGAACGAGGCTTTCAGCCGCTACAACATCACCTGGGAGCTGGAGGTGCTGGAGGTGAAGAATTCTTCCCTTCGCCACCGGCTCATCCTGGCCAACTGCGACATCAGCAAGATTGGGGACGAGAATTGTGACCCCGAGTGCAACCACACCCTGACGGGGTACGACGGCGGCGACTGCCGGCACATCCGCCACACGTTCTTCAACAAGAAGAAGCAGAACGGGGTGTGTGACATGGATTGTAATTACGAGAGGTACAATTTCGATGGGGGGGAGTGCTGCAACCCAGAGATAACAGAAGTCACCAAGACCTGCTTTGACCCATATTCTCCTTACAGGTAGGCAATTTCTTTTTATGATCATATTGATGAATATCTGTCTAGGTATCGATCATCCTGCTGGCTGTTGAACCCTTTCATTGTTGCTATTATGGGCTTTGGAGTTTGATGAATTTATTTTTTTCTCAGTATTTGGCTCACATTGCAGTTCTCCAAATGCAATCTCAGTAATGGTCTCAGCAGTGTGTTACCCCTGAATTGGTATTCTCCAGCCAGACTAAGGAAAATCTGTGCTAAAGACTGAAGCAGCCAATTTTGAGAGACCCATTAATTGTTGGCTATGAGCAGCATATTGTAACAGTGCACAGTTTATTTTACCTCCAGACTCTGAGGAGTGGGGATTGGGTGTCACAGAAAGCTCATGTGTATTTGGAGAGGGAAAAGGCCCTCAGGCATGAAACAGAACATGAATACTCTTAGGTAGACTTTAATTCTGTAGCACTTTTTTGAAGGTAGGTAGGTAACTCCATACTCTTACTGCTGTGTACAGCTCTCTGTGGGCACTACTGTGAAGGGGCAGCTGAGTCTGGGGGTTGTGAGGAGCGAGGTGGGTACCAGGTTCCTGTTGCATACTCTGGGCGGGTAATGAAACTCTTCTGTGCCCCTTTCTACCTATAAATGAGAACAGGGGTAATGCCACTACATTTCAGGGCGGCTTTCTGTGGATGGATGTGAGCTCACAAAATCCTCAGCTCCTCAGCTCAGGCTTCCTTGGGCTGCAGTTTGAGGGGTGGCATGGTCAAATAATTTGCATCAGGTGGGTACCACGTACCTACAATTACTCCACATTCAGACGAGTTAGTATGTTTAAGTAATAAGGTGTTTCTTGTGAATGAGTTAGAAGTATTAGAACAGAAAAGATGAAGATTAAGGCTGAAATTCTGTTGTTGCACTCCATGTTACAGCTTTTTTAGGGCAATTCATGGAGCCGTAGAGGGGAATCTTCTAAATGGTCAGAACCCACAACACTAAAGTTCAGGTAAAGCAGGAAAGTATGAGCTCTTCAGGAGTCCCTTCCATTGCAGCAATTCAGGCTATATTTATAGCTTCCTTAATAGAGAGAAATTTTTAAACAACATTATCAGCTCTACTGGAGCTTTAAATACACATAATTAAGTTGGAAAGAAAAGCAATTTTTTTTTTACTCCAGCGAGGTTGTTGTTTAAAAAATCCTTCTAGCTCAGTTTGACTTCAGTCACTTACCAGTGAACAAAGCTCAAATGAGGAAATTCTTTAAATATTAATGCTTGAAAACATTGAAAAGAAAAATACCAATTTTTAATACTATTTAAATGGAGAGGAACTCAACTTAGCAAATATCATCAAAGGCATAATGCAAATTGGATTGCTTTAACACTGTAGTTCTGAGAACTTAGGGTGTTAGTTATAACAACTTATACAATTTTTAGGAAAAAAAAAATACATTATTTTAAATCTGATATTACCCTTTTATCTCTTGTTCTGTGACCAGCATAATGCCCATATAAAATGAAACAAGAGAAAGCCTTGTAAATGATAGTTCACAGATTTAAGGCCGTGTCATAATGTTATTCTGAGGTACAGAAATATTTCTATTTCAAATGAAGCCTTTTTGCTGCACAGACTGTGCTTGCCCAAGTCCAAGTGAGACACTGAGTTGCAAAATTTGAAGTTACCTTAGCACCGTGTAGTTTCTTTTCAGGCACAGTTTTGTGTTCCTTTTGGAGACAGCCACCTGGCTGAGCTTGTCTGGAGCACTTACATCTCATGGCCTTGAGCTCACAGCTCTTCTCCAGGTTCATTTTGAGAAAAACCTCCTCTTGACCTGAAATAGTAGGGAAGGCCTGAAGATCCTCTTCCTCAGCCTAGAGCCTCAGAAAATCCAGAGGTGCTCCAAAGATAATTTTTTTTTTTTTTTTTTGGTAACAGACAGATTTAATTTATTTATCTTTGCACAGACATTGTATTGCAGCATTGATCATTGGTAATGAAACCACAGAGGGTAGCAGGAGAAATTCCATGTCTCTGGAGCCTTTAGTTGGTGGCTGATGTGCTTTGGCTGAGTTCAAACTCACTGCTGTGATAGGTGTTTGTACTCAGTAAGGCAAAATAGAGCAGTTAGGCCTGTGGATTTATCACTGAAGTTTGTAAGCCTGACTCACACTGCTTTGGGTATTTAGGTTAACAAATACAGGTTTAGGGCAGTGATTTTGGCAGCAAAGCCTTTACTGACTACAGGGGTGAGGATCAAACCCTGTGTTTGGCTTGGTATTGCTGTCAGCATCATCCCCTGAGAGAGAGATTTCTATGTCAATTAGTGACAAAGTCAAAATCTGGTTGGCACCATCTGGGCCCATTTTGCATCCCCAGCCCCTCTTGTCATCGCTTTCATTGGCCAAGAGTCCTCAGTCCCCTCTAGTGCAGACCTTGCACCACAGCAGTGAAGACGTTGCAGCCATGGAGAACTCACATCTCATTTCAGGTATTTCCTCTGCCAAAGTTCAGTCCAACAGTAGCAGAAGAAAGGGGAAAGATCCTTCAATCTGGTGAGGAAAGGGAGGGAAGAAAGATGAAGTGGTACCAATAAAAATTTTCCTGAACTTTATTTATAAAGACTTTTCAGAGTACTTTTCCTTGGTACTGGGCTTTGTTCCTTCCACACCCTCAGTGTCAGCAGTTGCAGCCAGCTGTTCGCCAAGCAGAGCTTATTCATTAAATACTTCTGTCCTCTGGAACCAACCAAAAAGTGCTAATGCTTGATTAATGCTGTAATAAACAGGAACCCTCCTCAGTGCCTCTTTATCCCTAAAAGATGATTTATCTGTTCCCAGCCACTTTCCTTCTTCTTCTTCTATGAGTCCCAGCCCATGAAGCTCCATCCTGGGACAGAGTTGCTCTGAGCCTTGATACAAAAAACACTGTGGGTGCTTTGTGACTAAGTGATACCACTGGAACAATTCCAAGACACCTCTGATCTGTGTTACAATTTTCTTGTGATCCTTTTGGGCACCTGGGACAAAGGGCTCAGGTACTTTGATGGTGTCATTCAGTCACTGTGGTGGTGAAACTGTGGTGACTTCAGAGCTGATCCCAGCAGCAGAGCTGGTTGGTTTCTTTTCTGTTTCCTGCCTGTCTTTGTGGCACCTCTCCAAAAATATTTAACTTCAGAAAGCTGATGTTCCATGCCACAGTGAGGTGGCAGAGATTTAAGTATATTTAAGTTTGTCAGAGGGACAGCAGTAAGAACGGGAACTCTGCTCTCAGAGCTGCTCAGCAGAAAAGCCATAAACATTGTGGTACCAACTAGATCATCTCTTCTCTTTTTTAATAGCCTGCAGGGAAAAAACAAAGGACTGGTTATCATTAGCCACACAGCAGGCTTTATCCAAGAATATCTGCCTCACTTCTTTTTATTAACTTCATGAGAGTGGGACAAAATGTATTTTGTCCCAGCAGAAGGTTTACAAATATTGTTCTGCTTTTCTGCAATTCCGGGAAATTAGAACATGCTACGATCATACAGTTTGGCCCAATACAAAGGGAAGGAGCAAGAATAAACACCCTTGCCAGAAAGACTCATTCTTTGTGTTATTTGGTATAATGCTGGTTACAAAACAGGGAGGACTTTGAGCTCATAACACCTACCATGGCTGCTTTTCAAAGAACTTGAAAGAAGCAGCAAGGGATCGTAGGAAATCATGCTCGGTAAATGCCATTTGATGTGGTGAGTTCTTGCACCATCCTATGGTTAACTGAGACTTTCCTTTTATGTAATATTGGGCTTGCACATCAGGCTTCACCACAGGATTTCAGGGACAGATAAGGAAGCATTCCCCTCGGTGCCTTCTTAGGAAAAAGCTGATGAAATTCCTGAAGCAGTAAAAGTACTGGAGTCTCTTCATACTCCCTCGATCCATATGGCCTACCAAATACTTGCTGGAAATCACCCCAGAATAACTGTCCTGGGGACAGACTTTCTCAACACCCACATGTGTGCCCCAAAGGCTCACAGCCCTTCATTTCTGCCTAAACGAGGGGCAAGATGAGCTGTACAAGCTCTGGTCCATTTGCAGCAAACTCAGGTTGACAGCAAACCAAGGAATCATAGAATCACAGAATGATTTGTGTTGGAAGGAACCTTAAAGATCATCCAGTTCCAACCCTCCCTGGGAGCTGGATCCCAGTGTCCTGCTGATCCCACCCTCCTCTGTGTCCTTTTCTAGCACTTGTATTGGACAGTTCAGCTCTGTTAATATCGTGTCACACCACATTCCAGGCATACATAAATTGGACTTAAAATACATGCCTGACCTATTTGTAGGAATTTCCATAGTGGTTTTGAGCAGGAGTGGGTGTGACAGAGCTGTGTATGAGCACACTGGGCTAGGGCATGTGGGCCAAAGCAGTAGCATCAGGAGGAGGAGGTGGTGGCTAATCCATAGCCCAGGGCAGCCTCAGACAGGTGACTGAGCTGCACTTCAGGGCTCTTCCATGGAGTATCAGATCAACCTCTTTTCCTTCTCTTCTGCTGGAAATCATGAGACGTACTTGAAAAATATGGTCAGCTTACTCTGGAGGAGGGAGGAACACTGAATGCCCTTTTCCAGGAGCTGAAGTTGTAAAAAACACTCCTTGATTCCCAATAAAGCACTAATTTCCACTTAATCCTAAACACTAAAAAGAACAGAAGAAATTCTTCAAAGCTCTTCAGTTCCGGGAGCTTGAGAACTTAATCCCCTGCCTCGAAGAGACCATTGTGCAGCTCTTGACATCAAGGATTCCTGCATTCACATCGGTATCAGACAGACACATAGCAAATACCTGAGTTTTTGTCTAGGGAATCAGTGGTAAATGTCCAGTTCTTTAATTAGCAGCTCCAGGGCTGTTTAGAAGGCGAAGAGTAACACTGTCAAGGACAGAGCTGCTGTATCTTGGTAGTTGTCACCCAAAAGCAAAGTCCCAACAGGAAATCCTCTGTTCTCTCTGTTTATTCTGTCCTCTGTTCCAGATGTCAGGGATGTTAATCAGCTGGGAGGAGTTGCATCTGTTCCCATGCTAGCAACTGACATTTATAAGTCTAGTATTGAATTCTGATACAGACAGGACTGCAGTGCTAAAGAAACTATTTCTATACGATTGCTCACCCTAGAAACAGTAGGAGTTTGCTCGATTTAGCTTGACCCACAGTCAACTTTTCCAACAGCTTTTTTCAAGAAACATTTTTTCGCCAAGACTCATAGAACTCATGGTGTCTTTCATGGATGTTATCCATTAAGGAAAAATATCAAACTGCGGGATGCTTGGGATGAAGGGGGCCTATAAAATCTATGGAGTAAACTATCAGAGATCATTAAGAATCCTTGTGGGAGACAACAGATTAAAGTATTATTATACCCCCAGTGCTGATGCAGACCTGTTTGTCTCTGAAACCTCACGTGGAAGATTTGCAAGTGCAGAGTCTGCAGATTTGACAGGGATTGAATTTGCCCTTTGCTGCTGGGCAACACCATATCCTCTAGGATCAGCTGCCCCATGGATGCTTTCCAGCAGCACCTTACCAGCCTCTGGTAAAGCAAATGAGGTGGAGCTCATCCCTTCCCACAATCTGCAATGTGGCCATGTGTATGAGCTGGTTCATTCTCTTTGCTGATCAATTCAAATTGTACCATCTCTCGCACAGACCCACACTTTGATCATGTCCAACAGGCCTCTTTCAAGTGCTGTGGGGCCTTGCATTAATCCCCCAGGTTTTCTCCCATAGCCATTTGTGTACAACGTCTCTTCAGCTCTGGTTGTGGGGTGACCTTTGCATTTTTAATTAATGGTGGCTGAACCTCCTGTGTAAATTCAGGAGGATGCACCTTTCACACTGAAAATAGTTCTGTGGCAAGCTTAACCAGGTACAATGCTTGCATTTGCAATTCCCATTCTATACCTCAGACTTCTTTTTTGATAGGGAATTAAGCCCAATTCTTGCAAGCAATAGCTGCCCCTTGGGGAAATACAGGGCAGCCACCTCCACTGTGTTCCATTTACAGCACCCACGAACAGGGAGCATTTGACTTTGCCTCTCTCATGGATTGCTGGACTTGGGCAAACAGTACTTCAGCTGGGCTTTTTTTTGCAGGGGGCTGGGGAAACTGAGTGGATGTCTTGGTTTATCTTCTCTTAACTGAAGTGAATGAATTGTCCCTCAAACACCCCAGGATCAGGACAGTGTGGAGCTGTCCCATCACTTTTGTTCCTGCCCACTACGAAGACACGCTTGTGCACAGCGCCTGGTGAGGCCAATTTCACACCATATGTGATGTATTCTCCATTAAATGTAGGTCAAGACACTCACTGGAATCATCATATACTCCTAAAACTTTGCTTGTGGGTGATCTGAGAAGGATGGAGGGGCTTCAGAGAGATGCTGATCATAATTTCTGTAGAGCTCTGAGGAGATGCAGTGATGCAGAGCCTCAAACAGACCTGTCAGGGCTACTGAGGTATGAAGGAACCACTTCAATACTTGCAACGTGTTCATGAAAGCTATGCTGTAAAAAAGTGTAATGCTGATAGCCACTGTCATGTTTCCTCCCTTAGAGCCAGATTCATTGAGAAGTAGGATGGATACATCCCCACCCCATAACACGGCAGAGTGTTTAGACCAGGAATACAAACCACTGCTGTCAGAAGCAATTGTGTGACTGCTCCATCGCAGCGCTGGCTGGCGCAGAGTTCCAGGACCCACATACTGTGGAGGAAGATTAGGAGCATGTGCTCTTCTGGGGTCAATGAAATCCTGTCCTTCTCTTTGGTTCGGAGTTGATTTGCAATTTTGAAGTTTCACTGGGTAACTCAACTGAGACTACCTAGTTTGCATGTAATTTCAGCACTCCAAATTACCATAAATTTGCAAGAAGTTGTTTTCAGGTTCATTAATAATGGATGGGTGGCTACACCGTCAGAGTGCTTGCTCTCAGCTTCCAAAAGGATCAGGGTGAGCTGCACTGAAGAAACTTCTTGGAGTACTTAAATGTTTGGGGTATGAAAGTCTAATAAACCTCCAAAAAGCCAGGAAATTTGTAGTGAAGGCTGAAACTCCATACCTAGTGCACCCTACTGGGTCTTTGTATTTCAGAATATGTTAAGTTTGTTCACTGAAATACCTCCAATATGGAACTCTTTAGGGTGGAGTCCCACCTTTAAATTTCCTGGCATGCGTGAGTTTGAATTACATGCTCAACTTCTCCCCAGTGCTGTTTTTCATTTTTACTTTCCTTTCTCTTTTAAAAGAGGGACCCTGCTAGAAGGACCCCTACTAAAAAGGGACCCCACTGAGACAAAAATTAGAGGGTTTGGCCTAATTTGATCTTTCTGAAATTCTTCAGGAGAACCAGCTTCAGCATTTTTTTTTCTACCACTGTTTTAAAGACTCTTGTGATCAATCCACCCCAGTGAAAGAGATCAATAAAATCCACACCCTGAAGACCAATTACTTTAGAAGGTATCCAGATGTTTGAGTAGTATATAAGAAACCTTGGAAATATAGAACATCTCCTATAAATTGCAGTTAAAAATCTGGCCATGGCCATTGATAGGGGTAAGCTGCTTGTTGTGAAATGCACTATTTCCATTAATTCAGTCATTGCAGAAGCAGCCCATGTTTGCTGTTGACACTTGTTGGGTTACATCAGTGATGGTAAGAGAGTGGAAACAGCATTGGTTTGGAATGAGAGCAGTGGCAATTACCTGCAATGCTTTTAAAAATAATTTTGGCCCTAGATGTTGACGAGATGTGTCATCGCTGATTTGTGTGAGGGCAGCTTCAGCAGGCTTGAGTTACAAGGCTTTGGAGAATAAAATTCTTTCTGCTGCCTCAAAATGCATCTTTGGAGCTACATTGCCAGTAGATAATACAGAATAAATTTGCTTCTCATGCTATAACCTTGTTGTGTCAATAAATTGTGGGCTTCACCGAGAAGCTGTGGCAGTCAGTCTTCCCAGCTTGAGACTCTCTTCGTTTTTCAAATCACTCCCATCAGCTTTGCAAGGAGAATTTATCTTAGTTAAGTGTCTATGGGGAAATTGGCAAAGTGCTGAAGTTATGTGGCATTGGGCTTGTGAGTTCCTTCAGCGTCAGGCCAGGTGTGCTGAGAGTGTGGAGAGCCTCAGTCTGTCTTCCCTTGCCTTGCCTTGCCTTCCCTTCCCTTGCCTTGCCTTGCCGAACCTTCCCGAACCTTCCCGAACCTTCCCTTCGTACATTTTGCATGCATAACCCTGAAATTCAGAAGTTCTTGAGTATTTTCAAGAACTGTAGTTCATGCAAATGAGAATTCAAGTTGAAATCTGGGGACGAGTCCTGCCACAAGGAGTCAAGTCCTTTGTCACCCACCAGCAGCTCCATGCTGGGACTGGTACCCTGCAGCACCAGAGAGGAGGAGCTATTCCCTGTATCCTTTGCTAAGCTGGGTATTTCTCATTCCAACACATAAAAGCACTCTGTCACTTCAGCAGGAGACAATATTCCTCTCCTTTCACCCTGTCCAGTATGGCCCCATCAACATCCTTGTGTTGTATTTCCAGCCTTGACTTTGTACAATCAAAGCTGGTTGGTTTGAATTTCCCCTGAGTTACCCAGTATGCTGCTGAAAGCACAGGAAGAGCAGAAATGCTTTAATCAGTTAAATCAATCAAACAAACAAAAAAAAAAGGTAGACTAGACCTTAAAATTTACCCTGCAACCTTTGCTACTCGCTGCGATGATGTCTTTGTCCTATTTCTTTAAGTGCAGGATTTTATTGGGACTTGGCAGAAGGGTGAAGTGAAGAAGACACAGGAGGGGGTTTGCTGAGTTAAAAAAGGAAAAAGAAAATGTCAATGAGAAAATGGAAATACCCTGATGTTCTCCAGCCTAGTGCTGGAGCCAGTCTCTCTCCCTCTTGCAGGGAAGGGGCTCCTTTTCCATTAGTTTTCCATGGCCATATTTAATCGGTTTGCTCTGACACAGAGCCAAGAAAGGGCTTTGCTGTGTGATGCCGGGTCCTGCGTGTGCAGCCATCCACAGCTGCTCCCTAGCAAGGGCTGCCTTTTGACTACTGAGGTATTTTTTTATAGCCACAGAGGGCGACTATTAATAGATGAGATTTACCAAAACACGGAGCTATGCAGCATGGTGTGGAGGGGAAGAGGGAAACCTGTGGGATTTATGTCAGGAAAATTCCATGTTGAAATTATGCTGGAAGACACAGTAAAAATGAATACTCCAAGAAGGGGATTTAATCTGTAACTTTGGGCCATGCCAGCATTTCTCCTCCATTAAGGATCTGCCCCATCACATGAAACATGTTGCTGAATTATTTCTTCTGCATTAAACAGCACAAAGTATACAGAGGATGAAGATAAGACACATAGACACGAAATATCAGCTTTTCTGAGATGTGATTAAACACCAAAAGGAAGCGGAGGCATTCCTGACCCTGGAGACATTTCATTTTGATCAGATGTGGGATTAAGGGTAAAATGTGAAGAATTCCACATTGTGTGGATGGAAGGAGCTGATCAGGAGTTTGCCTCTCTGTTTCTTGGTTCATTTCTAATTTTCATGATACAATGTAATGAGACTGGTGGCCCTGTCAGACTCATAAATTATATTCGTGTATTGAAGATGACAGGTTTGGGAGCATTGAGCAGAAAGGAGTGAGACAATTAAAGCTGCTTTTGAAGTCAGAACTCAGACATTGATTAAATATCATAAAATCCAGATGATATCAATTAATAGACCCATCACTGTAGTCATCTGCACATTTTTTGTGCACCTTCCAAAGGCACAATGGGGAGTTATATTCCCAGGCCAAGAAAAGATCCACTGACTATCGGGAGAGTGTGGGTATCAAAACCTCCTTTACACTTTGAAAAGCTTTTTCTTTAAGTTGCTTTGTGTTTCCTTAATTACTTAATTGGATTTTTTTAATTGAAAAAGAGACAGAGAGAGATTAACTGGTGACAAATTTCAAGTAAATAAAGACTGCTACACTCATTTAGAGAATGTGGGTAGACACCAGAAAAGCCAGCGCTTAGTTTGATTCACGTGAGTGTGAGAGAGAATGGAAATATTTCCAAACTATCTGAACTGCTTAGATTTGCACAACTGGTGGAGAACAATTACAAAACAACATTTTTGTGTGTTCTCCTGTTTTCCATGAGCTTGATGATGCGGTATTCCTGTCCTCAATCCCTGAAAATGGATCTCGAGGCAAACACAGGCATGCCTGAGGAATAGTCATAATTGCATAAACTTACATTATTCAAAACACCTGAATATGTTTGGGCTTGGCATTTCTGGTTAAGGGGTTTTATTTTGCCTTCATGCTGATTCCTCCCAAAATGTGAGGTGTCACTCCTACTGCACTGAGAGCTGAGGATGAACATTGGCTATTTGTAGTTGTTTCTCAGTTCCTTAGGGAACGGTTCCTGCCATCTGTTCACTGCAGGTATAGACATGATTGAGAGAATTAAATCTTAAAGTCTTTATAATTGCTGGGGAAAGGTAGGTCCTTCCAGTAGGATTTAGAGCACCAAGTTTAGAGCCCAAAACCAGGAATCTAAATTCATTCACAGTTCGCATCAGGCTTCCCCATCATGCTGTGTTCCTTAACAATCATTCAACATTTCCTATTTTTAAGTACATTATATTGTTCCAAATTGATGTTCTGCTTTCTGCCTGGACTAAGCTGCATATCCCAAGCTCTTTGAAGTCCACAGAAAGATTGAACTGCCAAAGACCTTGGTCTTTGGCTTCGATCTCCCCATCCACAGCACAGGTGAGGCTGGGAGAGACGAAGGGCGATAGCTCAGAGGAAAGCTCCTGTAGAACAGAACTGCACTGGAGTAAGCAGGAGAAATGTTCTGGGTAATGATTGATGGCAACAGTTCACAGCATTATAAAAATCACTTCCCTTTTGCCTCCAGCATTTTTACCACGACTGTGTCGGTGCCAAAACCCAGAACGCACTCACTAATTCCTCCAGAATTGATCGGTCATGATAAACTTCCAAACACAGAGTAAAAATACTTCCTTCAGACACATCAGAGTGTTTCTCCCAGTTTGCCTGGAGAAATCTGTGCCGTTTGATTTCCCTGCCTGCATCCAATTTGATTCAGAAAAGACCTTCAAGTTCCTGGCTCCCTCCTCTTACACTCAGAATTCTTCTGACAGATTTACTTTTGGGGATAGATTTATTCTCATGTTTGTGCTATAAAATGTCCTATTTATAAAGGGTGATTAGACACTGGAATGAGCTGCCCAGGGAGGTGGTGGAGTCACCGTGCCTGGAGGTGTTTAAGGAAAGTCTGAAGGTGGAATTTAGGCCTGTGGTGTAGTTGACAAGGTGGTGTTTGGTCACAGGTTGGACTTCAAGACCTCAGAGGTCTTTTTCAACTTAATTGACTCTGTGATTATGTCTTAATTCAGGCTCAAACGTTTAACTATTCTCATCTTGGTCAGACACAAAGTTCTTTTTATATCCTTATGGGAACAATACCGGAAGTATTTCTGGTTTTTGATCTATAAAACCATCATAGTCCAATAGTGCCTGCAGGATGCCTTCTCTTCCCCCACAGCTGAATAAGGCAGAATGTCAGGNCAAGACCTCAGAGGTCTTTTTCAACTTAATTGACTCTGTGATTATGTCTTAATTCAGGCTCAAACCTTTAACTATTCTCATCTTGGTCAGACACAAAGTTCTTTTTATATCCTTATGGGAACAATACCGGAAGTATTTCTGGTTTTTGATCTATAAAACCATCATAGTCCAATAGTGCTATTGGACTATGCCTTCTCTTCCCCCACAGCTGAATAAGGCAGAATGTCAGGTTTTGCAAAGTGCTTGAGCTGGCACAGACTTGTGGAAGTGAGGGAATTCATAACAGTCCCCCTCTGCCTCTGGCAGGGAGGTGCAAGACATCTCATGCTAACAAAGGCTTTATAAGTATGGCTTTGTGTAATTTGGGGTCTGTGTGCAGGGACAAAAATGACAATATGCAGTTTTTGCTGGACCCTTTACAGAGTTGGATTTGTAGCCATCGAGATCTTAATTGCTGTAGAAGCGGTTAGTGACACATCACCAATAAATTACAGGAGCAAACCAGAGCAAAGGCTGAATGAGCAAGTACAGTGACAGAGAGTGCAAATTTATGGGGAAATTAAAGTGCATGGCTTGTCCATAGCAGTCATGCTCAGGGCAAAAGTTGTTCAAGAAATTTGCCATAAAGGAAAATTAGAGTTTCCCCCTCTTGTGCTATCATTTGACAGTGGAGAACAGATCTTTGCATTCTCACAGCCCTGTATGAGAGGTCTGGGTTTGATTCACATGGATCCACAGGCTTGTGGTGCCAAAACAGGCAATTTCTGCACTCGTGTCTGAAGGCCAAATATATGGGTATGATTTCCTATAGTTTACAGTTACATGCTGGATCAGAGCTGTGTGTTTCATAAGCTGCCAGTCCAATTTAGCAGGGTCTTGGGAAATGTGTCCCCCAGGGAACGCTTACAATCAGCCTTATGTTTTGGGCTGATAGTGCCTGTTTTCTGGTACACACGTTAGCAGATCCATATGTGAGGAAATCCAAACATCCTTCCATCCAACTCCTAACCTGGGCACTGGCTCAGGCTGCTGCCCACTGCTGATTTTCTGCTGGCTACATCCTCCAGTTCAGGAGCTGTCCACTCTGGGAAGCACAAATGTACAACAGGGATCTGTGCAGGAGCTGCAGGTCCTGCACAGGTTTAAAAAACAGAAATTCTGAAAGTTCTTGAGTCTTTGGAAAAGGCACATTTATGTCTTTCCTCCTGCGTCTTGTCTTGGGCTCAGTAGAGAGAAATGAGGGGCAGGAATTCAATGTCAAGGAGTTCGTTATGTGTGTGGTGTCTGTTACAGACACTGTTGGCATGTTTTGCTTCCCAGCAGTCTCCTTGACAAAGGTATGATCTACTACACCTCTCTCCTGCTCTTTTATTAATTTCTTTCTGTTTTCCTAGAGAGCGAGAGTAGAAATTTTAAAGAAAAAATAGTTGGCTTTAGGAAATACACTGTCCACAATATTTTCTTTTTGCAACTCTGAACTATTTTCACTGCAGGTGTGTTGTTGTTTCTGCCAGATCACCTGGCAATTGACTGTGGATTCTGGGAACTTCAAAGCTAAATGTTCTCATGTAAAATTTCTATTTCAGCGACTGACATTTTCTATTTCCTTGTAATCTCATCATGGCTGGGAAAGAGCAAGAGCAACCAGCTTTTGTAGATCTCCTAATATTTAGTAGTCCTTTGCATCTGACTATTCAATTTTTTCTCTAGAAAGTGTGTTCAAAGCTTCACAGCTGAAGATTTATTGTTATGATCCATCAATACTCCCTGAAAAAACTCCCTAGAAACCAAATAGAGAGAAATATCATTCCTTTGTTGTGACAGAGAAAAAAAAAATCTCCTGAACCTTGAAAATATGAGGCTTCTCTTGCATGACACTTGGTTTCCTTGAACTGAAGTCTCCATCACCAGACCGTGTTCTTTGTGATCTCACTTGCGTGTCTCCTACACTTTTCTGTATAAGACGAAATAAGAGGAAATTTCAGCCAGTCTCATTTGAATCAAATTTTCATTTCTTTCTCACAAAATAGGAAGATTGGGATTATCCTAACCATTGACGATCTTCCCACTGCAGCAGGACCCGCTTCATGCACAACCCTGCCAGGAGTTAAGACAGGAGATTTGGAAGTCCATGATTTGTAAAAATGAAAACAGAAAAGAAGCGGCATCTCCAAAGCAAAAGGGATGTTTTGCAAGCTGCATATTTGGAGTGGTTATTTTGGCCCATCAACTCCAGAAGGATCTGCAATAAACATGCTAGGTCCTTTGTGATTTTATGTGATTTTATTTTATTTTTTTGTTGATGTCGGCCTGATTCCAAGTCTCTCTTCATTCCAATCTAAATGTATATCTCTCTTTGTGGCACAGGGTTTATGTGCAGGGAGGATTAGTGTCAAAAAGTGGGATGAAAGGAGTGAAGAATTTGATCTTGTTCTTTTTTCACCCTGCATTTTTTGTTTTGTGGTAATTAGGGAAGATGCTGAAGGAGCAGCCCCTTAAAGTGCCAGCAGCACTGGCAGGGACAGTGCCACATGTCCCCTTCTGCAGGAGCAGTAATTGCACTGCAAGCACCCCATGGCCACAGTGTTCCCAACCTGTGTGCTGCTTCCTAAAAATCCCAAATATTCCCAAATACGTGACCCAAGAGCCTACCCAGCATCCTGACCCATTCCACCCACAAAAGGTTGCTACTGCAAGGGCAGAGGGCACAGAGAGCAGGAACCCAGGACAGGGCTGTGTCCATGGGGTAATTCCATGCTTTCCTGGACTCTATAGAGCAGACACAAAGCGTTTCCCAGGGTTCCAGAAGTGCCAAACCAAAGTCAGCTGAACTGTGGCTCCCACAGGTACCACCAGCAAGGCAGATGCTTGGGCAGGCTGCAAATGTGATCTCAAGCCTGACCCAGGATGGAGATGAGGAAGACAGGCTGGAGTTGAGTGTTAGTATTAGAAACTTTTAGAAAATTTTAATATAGAAGTTGCTCTGAGTTAGTCTCATAGTTAAATAAAATTCTGTCTTAAAGTCACAAGTTTCCTCTAGATCTCTAATTTAGAGGCTCTACCTAACTCTTGCCCCCGTTCAAGGGAGTTATGACAGGCTGCATTCCTGATCTCTGGTGTTTTCATAAAAAAATCAGGTTGATTGAAACCAAAATGACCCATACTTGAGTTGTTTTGCAGCGTTGTGCCAATATCTGTTGGTCGTTCTTGAAAACTTTGGGTTGAGAGGTGGTAGATGCCAAATATTAGAACAGTGGCTGCTCCCTCATTGAAAGCAGAGCCTGGTTCCACAAGAATCTGTTTATGAAGTTAATGTGCTCCCTTGTCTTCAGGAATGGTGAAATTGAGGGATTTGGGAAGGACCAGCTCTTTGTAGGGAGTGCTGATGTTCCATCTGTGGAGCACCAGACCTTCAGGACTTTTTTGGAGATTGTAAAATACAAGCCAAAGATTGTAAAATATGAGTGAAGGCTTGTAAAATATGATTAGTGGCCACCAGCAGAAAACTTCAAGTATCTGCAACACAGGACACCACTTGTTTAAAAGAAAGATGATCCATATTATCAGAGAATGCAGGCTCAAGGGATAGAGGAGCTAATCCTTGCTGTCAGTTTTCGCATTCAGAGACAAGGAAAAATATTCTGTTCGCCTATTTCATGACTTCTTCACTCATGGTAAGATTTCTTGAGGGGAGGCCCAGCACAAGGGGTTTTGTCCTGCTTCAGCATCACTTCAGCGGGTGGATGGGGTTTGGAGCAGTGCAGGGCTGGTGTCAGGGCTTTGACCAGAATGGAATTTCTCTCTTCATATTTAGGAAGCTTTCTGAGGCCCAGAGGGGAAGCGGTGTGTAAGTGCCAAGCAGCACAACAGAGAGTTAAAACAGCCTGAAATTTATACACCTTCCTCTATGGGTTTAAATTCTCCCATGTACGTGAATGAGGTTGGCTCCAGCCAAAAGAGGTTTTCATGAAGTGGCAAAGGAAATCTGTTTTAACAGAACAGGTTCCTGAAAATATCCTTACGCCACTTCTCTCTTTATGGTTTGACTTTTCTCCTTGTTACAATGGTTCAGGCTGGAGAGTCTGGAAAAACATCAGGGTAACCAGGGCAGAGGGAATATCAGATGGAGATGAGGGATAGATAAGAGGCAAATTACAGTACATTTCTCATGGGTCATTTGGCTCTAGTCTTGAAAAGAAGAGAAAAAAAAATCCCAAAGTAGTAAAAGAAAGCAAAAGAGACAATCAAAACAAATAAACCTGCCAGTGTTGCTGATTTCAAAGGCCTGTGAAATGTGCATATATTCTTCATAATGCTTTGCTGTTTTAAATGAAATGTTCCATCCTTTAATCCTACTCACTGTCTCAGAAGTTAATTTTACAGTAAGATCACAATCCTCTCTGCCAAGGCTTTCCCTTTGTTTTCTTTTTTTTTTCTCCCTTCAAGTTGGCCAGCCAGCATATCTTTTCCTTGTTCTGTGCAGTTGGTTATTTTCTGTAGTATATTATGGAGTTCTGTGTAGCTTAATAATTTGTTATGGTCATGCAAGGAAATGGGGCTTTTCAGTTCTTGCTGCTTGAGGGAACTCAAAAGTTGCTGTACTCTTGGACGTAGACCCTGCAAAAGCAGAAGACTCAGTGATCAGATATTTATGGTCTGTAGCACTGCAACTCTTTCTAAACCTACGTAAAGGTTATCTAAAGGTAGGGTGTAAGTATTGGGTAGTAAAGCCTGGAAGGATAAAGAGCGAGAAGGAACAAATAATGTTGTATACATGAACAGCCATCCCAAATTTTTGCCCAGAGCTCAGACAGAACATGTTAGACATTTGAAAATTTTTGCATTGTCTTTTTCCCTGAGCCTCTGCTCTTTCTTATCCTGGCCAGAACCAGCAGCAGAAGTGCCGGGGGGAAAAAAAGAGAAAAAAAAAAAATCTGTTTTTACTGTATTTCTGAATCTGAGCCCAGGTTTGTGAAGGATTTGGCAAGGATTTACAAACCTTTGAGAGAATCTGTATGGAGATCTGAGGAAACCCGCCTCCCTCCTTTAAAAAGCAAGTTGCCTTGGCCAGAAATTGGGCAAAAATTGGTTCTTTTCAACTGATGTTTCCTTTCAGATTTTGGATTTGGACCTGAAACTGCACTTTGAGAATCAAATTTTGCTCTAACTCTAGATTTACACTGGAGTGAATACATCACCGTCCGTGCTGATATTTGTGTGCAGCCCAGTGAGAGCAGAGGCTGGCTCAGAGTGCAGGCTCACATGAACAGACCAAGAGAGGACCCAGCACAAAGTCTGGAGCAGTCCAGGCATCAGATTTATTCCAGCCTGTTGCTGTGGTTCTGTTAAGTAGATCCTGCATTAACAACCTCCAGGAGTTAAGTGATCACATGAAATAAAGGTGTACCATTTATTGAAAGTCTTTTCTGCAGTCAGAGACAGCTGAGCAGGGATGCACCCTTAGTGTTCTAAGATGACAATACTGATTTTAGAACTTAGCAGCAAATAATGTCCTTTATGTATTGGGTGTTTTTTTCCTCTCAGTCCTATAGATTTATTGTTACAGTAGAAATTTGTGTATTTCTAGGACTGTCTGGCTGGAAAGCCTGGGTTTTAAAGCAAATGGAATGGAATTGATAACCTGACAGTTGTAAAAATCCTCTATTTTCAAGCAAGGAGGTGATCTCAGACTCTGTTGCAGGATAAATAAAAAATAGACCCAAAGGATTCCCATTTTTTGTACAGTAAAGTGCTTATTTTCCTTCTATAATTTTTTTTACATATTTGTTTAATTGGGTGAGTAAAGCCTGAGTCACTATCCTAGTGGTAGAATTAATTCAGTTTGGAAAAGGGAAACCTGGGACCGATGAACACTCAGAGTTTTATAGCCATGTTGGCTTTTATTTTGCATTATTTTTTGCTTAGGGGTTGGTCTTAACTGTAAAACCTGTCAGTGATATAAAAACCCCTTTTCCAGGTTTACCAGGCTCACCTGAATGCATTAAGAGTGTCACAGAGAGCAACACGGAGTTCAGCAGGGGCTACAAACCTACCCAAGGAGCTGGATTTACATTTGAACAATTATCCTAAGTGGCTTTTCTTGGATCCTTATCGTTATTATATTTTTTTTGCCAAAACATTTCTCCTCTCTTGTAACGGGAGATCAGATTCGGGGCCTGCAGAGGACATTTTGCTACAGCAGATAAACTGAAATTCTTTCAGAGCTGCCAAACCTGCATGTGCTGACAGTGCTTGCAATTTATGCTTGTGGACATGACCTAGCGACTGCCTGGGTTGGATGTGGCTGGAATTACAGTTGCACACTTGGATTTCAGTGTGAACACAGGCAGTGATCTGGATCTAAACCGGGACCTGAAGCCTCTCACTTGTAATATTCTGGTTCCACTCCGTTTCAGGCTCTGTCCCAATCACTGAAAGATTTATACCTTTATCAATAAATTATCATGACTTTTACTACACTTACACCAGTGTCTTAAATTAACACTAAACTCAGTGTAGATGAGGCACGCTTCCTGCTGCACATGATTTATGGCAATCCGTCTGAAATGAGGAGCAAAATTGAATTTGCCAGCAAAGGCAAATCTTTAACATCAGGTCAGACACAAATTTTATTGCACGTCCACTGCTAAAGAGAGTTTGTAGGTTGTCTTTTTTTATACAGGTTTTTTATAGACCTGTAACACTTCGGGCTTTTTTTTTTTTTTTAAAAATAAAAAGGGAGTTAGAAATATTTGGAGGTCTGAAATCTCTACTGTGTCTTTGTGTCAGGCTGGAGGTGACAGACAGGACAAACGTTGCAGTTACATGGCACTGATAAACTCTCAGCTTGAGAGCTGTGTCCCCTTTTGATGACCTGCCTCTGAGAAAGATGTGGAGAGTACAGATAACAGCATCAGAAACAAGCAGAGGTCTTAAAAGCACTGAGAAAGGCTGAGGAAACAAGATGGTTTTAGCCTAAAAATGAAATGGTGTACAGGAGATATAGTAGGCTTTCAAATAAGTAATAGGTTTGGTAAAGCAGAAGTGAATCCAATCTCCCTGTCAGTGGTTGAATGGCACAAATACTCCTCTAATAGAGCAAAAAAGATTTAGGTAGACTTTTAGGAAAAAAACAAAAACAAAAACCAAAAAAAAACCCCAAAAAACCAACAAACAACTTTCTGACCATAAAGGAATTGAAAGAGGGCTGCAGGTTACTGGGACAGTGACATAGTCCCTGTCATGTGTGGTTTTAAGCTTGGTGACACAAGAAGATGCCTTAGCTTCAGGGTGAAGGGCTGGCAGTCGTGGTCTCTGGACATCCTTTACATCCTTTCCAGACTCATTTTTCTGTGACACTACGACAGAGGGCAAAAGGCAGCTCTCCCACTGGCATCAACACTGCCTCTCCAACAGGACAGTTAGCTATCTAACCACCAAGGACTGAGAAATCACAAGAGGAAAAGATAAATTACAGCTGTGCACATCTGCCAAATGGCCCCATTTCAAGGTCAGCTTTCAGTGCTGTTGCAGTTGTGGCTCTTGCCACTATCTTCAGGAGGAACATCCTTTATCTCAAAACTGTTCTTGCTCTTCACTGCAGATATTGAGAATCTCTAGGCTGAGAATCTCTAGGATGAGACCTGGAGGGACAGAGGGAACACCACTGAGACCTGTCCGCCACACCATGTTGGGAACCACACCAGGATCTGTCACAGGCTGATGGAGAGTGTTCTAGGGCTGTCCAAAAAAAAGCTTTCTCTTTGTCTAAACTATGCATCATGGTTTAGGCTGGGCTGACACTTCTGAGAGTGGAAATGAGGAGTCTTGGGAGGAATAGTGATTCATTGGGTCCCTGTGATTCCAGCAGATTTACCCTGTCCTGCCATGCGCTCAACCCAGTAGGTAAAGAATAGGACACTGTATGTCAATATTGAAAATTGAGGTATTTTGAGGCTGACTTCCCAATTCAGGAGGTGCTATTGGTTTTGGTTGTTGTTGGTTGGGTTTCTTTCAAGGATGAAATGTAGTGCCTTCTGTTCATAACAAACTCACCAGGCACTTGCAGACCATACTCCACAGTGAGCAGATAGCAAAGTTCCTACTCTGTGTTTGGGTGGGATCTTGCAAATATTCCCTTTAGTACCCTCTTTGTTTTCTTGCTGTAAAGTGACACTTGTCTTTGAAAGAAAAAAAGCTGCCACCACCACCAC